>JASDQU010218550.1:4380-14526 GCA_032191745.1 Picea mariana | reverse complement strand
AACCCCCTATTTAGTCAGCTACAACTGACAAGGAAGCACCTACTCCCCTGCAGGCTCCAACCTATCCTTGCACCACCCAACCACCCTTAATTTCTGAATCAAGAAAACTTCTGTATCATATCTTCACTCCTTCTCTCTCTGCTTCTATGATTTAATATATATTCTGATCTAGACTACAAAGACACTTTATTCTCACCACTCTTTCTTGTTTATATAATCTTCAAACTGGTGTGAGTTATAACACATTGTGTCCTTTCGTTTGGACCATCACACCTCTTCATTTAACTTAACCATAATCTCTGTTATTATTCAAACCTTACCGTGAAAGATTTTCATAAATTGATCATAGATATGGATCAATTTCATCTTTTAACTCGATCCCTTGCTTCTACAAATATTGTAGAAATCGAATTCTGCAGAGGCACTTCCTTCAAACCTATTTACATATGACCATATGCGAAAAACCACGAGTTTATTAATTTAAGCAATGTTCTCAGTGCCTCACAACTTATATGTTCATAACCCGTGACTGGGGGCTAGAACCTAGTCCTTCGGACTTTGGCCTTCGGGTGATTTATCTCTTAGAATCATCTAATCTTCCGAAGTCTAATCTTCCCGAAGTGATTACCTCTCACACGAATGGATCCAATGGTGAGTCTTGGAACCAAATCAATGGTCTAGCTTCAATCCATACACCAACCTTCCACTTCTTTATCCAATGGATATGACTTAATCAAGGGTTGATATGGACGACCATCGTTATTTCAGAACTTCATCCTTCGGGACTTCCAACCTCTGCAATCTTTCAACCTTCTGAAGTACATTTTTTCGAAGTACGTATTATCTATATACTCATAGATCAAATGATTCTGTCTTAATCTGTGGTTGAGTGGACGGTCCGTGCAACCTCAACAAGCCGCTTAGTTAATGGCCTTCTCATTGTGTGCCTCTTAGGATCTCAACCATGAATCTTCCTTCTTGACGGACGATCAGATCTTGCTTCGGAGCTTCGGCTCTCTGGGACTCCGGGATACTCGAACTATGAAGTAGTTCAATCCCCCCAAAGGTTTAACTACCGAATAAGTTATTACACTATGGTGACCACTTGCTGTAAGTTGTTTAGTACAACTTATTATATCCTTCCACTGTGCTTGATCTAATAATCATGATTCATCCTCGAGGATCTCATATCTACGACTAGCGTTAGTTCATGACTTTGAAACTCTGGTGCTTTGGGCATTTGCCTAGTAGGAGAAGCTGAACATCCCTGGAGGCTGTAAACCTGGAGTGACATGTCTTAATGACATCACTCAAGATGACGTGGGCCCTAATTCCGTTTGCCACATGTCACCCTAATTTGTGACTTATGTAGTCTAAAATGCCAACTGGACTTTGACACTTTTCACCATCTTAATGCACCACGTGTCCTTGCTGATGTAGACTATGATGATGTGGGCTCTCAACGTGTGTACCACATGACTTCAGAGCTCTGGACTTTGGGTGGACTAATATGTTCTAAACCCTTTTCGCCGAAGTGGTCAGTGCCGAAGTTGACTGCTGCTAGGAAACCTTGATCTGACGGCTATCATTGATCTCGAAGTGCTCCTAAGATCCGATGGCTGACGAAAGTTCAAGAATTCAGGACTTCAGGTTTATTCGCTTTTCCACTTCCCAATTCTCTTGGAGTGAGATTTCCCGAAGTGATCTTCACATCGGACGATTCACATTTGCTTCGGTACTTCGGCCTTCAGGTGATCTTACTTGTTCTCAACCCCATTTTGCTAAAGTGGTCAGTGCCGAAATTGACCATCTGCTACCTTGGCACGCTCTGAATAGATCAGACGATCCTGATTTACTTTGGGACTTCATATCAGATGGTCTTCGTCTTTTCTTATCTTATATTTCCACTTAACTTGATCCAACGGTCGATATGGATTGTAAAATCGTAACTTGCGTGTGGTTTAATTCGTCGCCCAAACTCCACAATTGAATTTGTGCAATTGTTGGTGGATCAACCATAGTCGTCGATCTTTGAATCAATGATATCTGACGATCTAGAATAATTGCGGGATTGGAAATAACGTATAGTTTAATTATCCCTTTACGCTCCGCAATCAATCCCCACCCTTGATATGGCGCTTGCGTATCCAACGATCATGACTTAATATGATCATTTGGTGGATCAACCATAGTCATCGATATTTGATTCGATGAGCTCTGACAATCTAGACTAATTGTGGGATTGGAAATAGCGTGTAGTTTAATTCTCCCTTCGCGCTCCACAATCAATCCCTGCCCTTGATCTAACGCTTGCGTATCCAATGGTCCTGGTTTGTCCTATGGGGATTTCGATCCCAATCATGTTTTTGCACTGTGCTTTCCCTTATGAGCTGCATTTCCATCATCTCTTCTGAGCTTCTGATCTTCAGTCGCTAACCCTCCTGAGCTCTTAATTTTTTAGTCCTTCTGTACATGGATTTTCATCTCTTTGTTCATACCAAGTCATCATTATAACGTAAAGACATCAACTATTGACATCAATGACAATATGTCCAACAATACCCCCCTTTGTCATTGAGGGCAACACTCTAACTTCATACACAAAATCCCCCTGCGATGATGCTTTTATCTATGAAGTTGCTCTCCCCCTTTGACATCAATGGAAAAGGGTTGCTCCCCCTATGGTAAATATTTGTTTGTCTGTATGTTACTAACTAGAATCTGAACTCAGGTAACTTCTCCTGCAATCATACTTTTCTTGTCATAACTAAATGACTTCTCCTAAATTTGATCACTGTCTCCCCCTGAATTGATGCCAATTGATGCATTATTTTTTTGAGAGATTAGATTGGAAGAGGAACCACTCCCAATCTTTTCCTGAGATATTCAAATACATCTCTGCTTAAGGTTTAGTGAAAATATCCGCAACCTGTTCTTTTGTTCGGACATATTCCAATTTAATGTTCTTATTTTCAGCCTGATCTCTTAAATAGTAGTATTTTATTGGAATGTGTTTTGATTTGGAGTGCTGGACAGGGTTCTTGGAGAGACTTATAGTGCTTGTATTATCATAGTAGATGGTAGTGGGTTCAACAAACACTATTTTTATTTCTTGTAAGGTTTGTTTCATCCATTCCACTTTTGTGCAACATTATGCTGCTGCAATATACTCAACTTTAGTGGTAGACAAAGAAATTGAGGACTATTTCTTGCTTATCCAAGCTACCAATGATTCTCCCAAAAAGAATGCTTATCCACTTGTACTTTTTCTGTCATCTACATAACCTTCCCAATCTACATCTGAATAGGATTTTAAAGTGAATGAATCCTTGCTAGGGTACCACAAACCAAGATCTATGGTTCCTTTCAAATACCTAAAGATTATTTTCACAACTTGAACATGGTTCTCTTTTGGTGCTTCTTGGAATCTATCCACCATCCCAACAACTTGCTTGACATTAGGTCTGGAAGCTGTTACATAGAGTAAACTCCCAATCATTGATCTGTAGTGTTTTGGGTCTACAACTTTGGACTCATCTTCCTTGCTTAGTTTGCATCCAACTGTCATAGGTGTACTAATAGGTTTGCAATCCTCTAACTGGAATTTATTAAGCATATATTTAACATAATTGGAATGATGGATAAAAAATCCCCTTTTGGACTGTATTATTTGTAATCCAAGAAAGAAATTCAGTTCACCAAGCAAGGACATTTCAAATTCTTGCTGCATCCTCCTAGCAAAGTCCTTACTCATTTTTTCATCATCACTGCCAAATATAATATCATCAACATATACTTCCACAATAATCATGTTATTACCAATAATTTTACAATAAATATTGTTGTCTGCTGATCCTCTATTCAGGTCTTGTACTTGTAAATAAGAATCTAGCCTTGCATACCATGCTCTGGGTGGTTGTTTTAGTCCATAGAGTGCTTTCTTTAGTTTCCAGACATAGTCTCCTTTGTTAGTTAATTGTGTTAGCACTGAGAATCTGCCTCATACTATAATGAGGATAATCCCAATACGCATCAAAGTATATGTAAATGTGAATGAGTGTTTAAAGGTCAAATGGACAAGACTCAGAATAATAATGTTTTAAACTCAGAAATCTGGGCTAGCATACACAAGCAATTGGGGTCTTGATCAACTTCAGTTAGTGAATGAGAGTAAAAGTGAATAGTAGGAATACTTAGTGAGGGATATGTAAAGGTATTCAACTGACATCAGGTCTTCAAGCAACCTAAGGGGGAAAAACTCAAAACACAAGATCTTCTTGAATTCAAAGTTTAAAACACTGAAGAACATCATAGTAGTATTATAATCTAACATTCATCATAACACAACTATAAAAATCTCATGTGGATATTCCAATCATGAAAACTTCATCATAAGAATCAACATGATGATATAAGAGAAACTAACTTCTATTAATACAAAATTGTCAAGTCCAGTACATAACCAGAGAACCGGTCTTAGTAAAAAATATTACAATAATGGAGCCTCTGCTTAACCATTCCAACCTCTCTCCAAGAGCTCTCTCATTCCTTAAATATAAAATAGCATCCAAATATCCTTAGGAGGTCTAATCCCATCTCCTCCATTGGATTCTAAGCCTTGGATATAGGTGGCAACAATAAAAAAGACAAAAATCCAACAAACTACTAATTTTCAGGAAATTGTTGGAAGTCATTAATAAATTGTTTCCACCTCACTGCATGAGGTATTTGACGGAGATAAAACTTAGGTGCATGTGTCCCTTGACATATAAATGATCCTTTAGAAGCCATTCGAATCCTCCTAGACAGGTGACAACCTCCTAACAAGGCATATATCCAAACCGTAACCGCTACAGAAAATTCCGTAGCGCCGTTGTAAAACAGTGTCTGCACATTTTGTAGCACCACTTCTATGTATAATATCTATCTAACCATAACACATTTTGAAAACCGGAGAGAGGTTTTTGTTATTTGGTATGTGATGAACAAAAACCTCCTCCATTTTTCAAAAATACCTTCCCATTTGTTCATAACCCAAGTTTGAAGTTAGTCACTCAAAACTTGCAGAAGTGTCCTTGCAAAATAACTCTGCACATTTTGTACCGCTGATCCTGTATTAAACTCTGCGAATTCGGTAGCACCACACCTCAAATAGCCTTTGTAGAATTGGTAGCACCCATCATCAAAACATCTATGTGGATTTGGTAGTGCCCAGTTAAGTTCATCTTAGGAGTTTTCATAGCATATAAGGTAGCAAAATCGCAGAACATACTACATAGACGATTATGTAGCGCCATATTTGAAATAACTCTGCAAATTCGGTAGTGCACTGCCTCTGTTTTAGGAAATTCTCCATTTGCATAAGCTTGCTCTTTAATGTGTGCATGGAGCTGGGCTTTGGTATATGCATTGGATTTGGTAGATAGTATAGGTTTGATTTAGGACACTTGAGCACACACCACCTTTGGCCAAAGCAATTAATGGGAAATTGTCAAGTCTCGATGACAAAATGGGAAGCTATGACCATAGGCAAAGGACCAAAGGAATTTGGCAAATCTAAGAGAAAATTTATGAAGGCGCTTAAAATTTTGATGGTGCATTTTTGAGTGCTAACATTGGCTCCAACTAGGATGGAGGCCTCCTTGTGAGGCTTCCAAGAACTTTAGTAGTTCTAGTCACCTTATCTATTGGGCTATGGAGTCATCTATGCAACCAACATCTAAATACTATAAAAGACTACCACTTATTCAAGAAACTGAAAGACTCGCTAGAAACTAAAGGAAATCAAATGATCAAGAAGCGAGCTTATTACCTATGCTACCATACCCTAATGAGATTGACAACTTGCTCAAGTAAAGGAAAATTTCCACAGTAACCATTCAAGAAACTTCATGACTGAAGGAATTCCATCCATACCACTGATCAATAGAGAATAACAGAGGTCTGAAAATAGAGATAGAAATTCTTTCAGAAAAACATGTTTACCCATGAATACCTGTGAAAGAATGAAAACTGGAAATTTCAGACAATCTGAAACATATGACTCAATATAAGTTGCAATTGGATCCTTGAGACCATGGTTGGAAACTTGCTGATTGAGAAAAGACAACTGCTCATACATACATTCCTCTTTTCTTGAAAACAAACAACCTTCTGCTTCCCTTGAGATCAGATTTTGATTATCAACAATTGCAGTCTCTTTGTTTTCAGTATTATGATCACAATATAGTGGTACAATCGGGTTTAAATCACACTAATAGTTATGATAAGCCAAGAACATATAGATATCTATGCAATCATTAGTTATAATATGTTGAACATGCTTTGAAAAATGATGATAAACTAGACATGCATCCTTGTCCATAGAAAAATTTGCAGATGTTGAAGAATCCGATTCCAAATGTGAATCATACTTACATCTTTGCTGCTAATCTAAAATATACTGACAATCCTCTTGCTCATATGCATGCAGGTTTTCAAAGGAAACCTGCTCTTGGATCATCCTGGAGGAACATATGTTCTCCTCAACTTCTTGAGCATCTTCAAATAAGCTTCTTAAGGATGAAGACTTTCTTTCTCTCAGGAGAAGGACAAGTTCTAGATACTGAGCCATAAAATAGAACACCATGGCAACAGTCTTTGTAGGCCGGATATCCAAGGGCATGTCATGATAAATGTTGTAGAATCTTCTATTAAAGACAGATAGAGCTTCTTTCTCTCCTCTCCTCAAAGCATAAAATTAGTGAGGTACAAATCAAGGGACTTGTTTTCGGGACTTGTTTTCACCCCAATACTTTAAAAATGCATTGCATAGCTCGATCCAAGAACCAACGGAATTGGCTCCCAAACCTTTAAACCACACAACAACATCTCCAAACAAATATTTGGAGAACAACCTCATGGTAACATCATCATGAACTATCTCAAATTGATCAAGAAAGTTCTCAAAGGCCTCCAAATGCCTYTCAGYTGTAACATGATCTTCTCTAGAGAACCGAGGAAGATATTCAAGGAAATCAAGAGGATRAGGATGAAGGCAATATGGAAACCTTAAAGGTTTGAACATCTTGTCTCTAATTCTAGTTTRAAAACTAGTGGGATGAATATGAGGTTTAACAAGCTAATGGCAAGGTTCAACAATAACAACAGAAGGTGATGAGATTTGAGAAAGATTTGAATTAGTTTCAACCTCCTCAAGGTTACAAGGATGATCCAATTCAGGARGGATTTAAATACATAGCTCATCCTTATGAATAGGTCGAGGTGAAGATACAAGATCAACATCTACAACACARGAAAAAGGCATGTCTTATTTTTCCAATGATGGATATATAAAGRAAGGTTGATGATCATCCGAATAAACAAAGCAGAAGATGATTCTCTTTATATGTAAAGGAAAAGATAGGAAAGAGCTGATAAAGAAGAACAACAGTTCATGTAGAAAACTAATGAAATGATGCCCATTTTTAAAATTCTACCCCTTCATCTTTATATCAACATGATCCTCCCCAGTGGATTCTCTGATGGTGGAGTCACCAGGTAGATGATTACAATCAATTTTCAGTATCCC
Source organism: Picea mariana (assembly GCA_032191745.1). Lineage (NCBI taxonomy): Eukaryota > Viridiplantae > Streptophyta > Pinopsida > Pinales > Pinaceae > Picea > Picea mariana. The sequence goes on along the minus strand of JASDQU010218550.1, from coordinate 6,956 downwards.
TCTCTTGTCTACCATCAAGAGCGGGATCTATGTTGTTCTTCCCAGGGAGCTCTTCAATCTGCTCAAATCCGTTCCCCGACAACCGTGCCATTTATGTTAGCACTGAGAATCAGCCTCAAAGTGCAATGAAGATAAGCCTAGTACCCATCAAAGTATATGTAAATGTGAATGAGTGTTTAAAGGTCAAATGGACAAGACTCAGAATAATAATGTTTTAAACTTAGAAATCTGGGCTAGCATGCACAAGCAATTGGGGTCTTGATCAACTTCAGTTAGTGAATGAGAGTAAAAGTGAATAGGAGGAATACTTAGTGAGGGAGATGTAAAGGTCTGCAATTGACATAAGGTCTTCAAGTAGCCTAAGGGTGAAAAACTCAAAACACAAGATCTTCTTGAATTCAAAGTTTAAAAAACATTGAAGAACATCATCGTAGTATTATAATCTAACATTCATCATAACACAACTATAAAAATCTCATGTGGATCTTCCTATCATGAAAAAATCAGCATAAGAGGCAACAATATGATATAAGAAAAACTGACTTCTATTACTAAAAAATTCTCAAGTCTAGTACATAACCAGAGAACCAGTCTTAGTAAAAAATGTTACAATAATGGAGCCTCAACTTAACCATTCCAACCTCTCTCCAAGAGCTCTATCCTTCCTTAAATATAAAATATCATCCAAATATCCTTAGGAGGTCGAATCCCATCTCCTCCATTGGATTCTAAGCCTTGGAGATAGGTGGCAACAATCAAAGAGACAAAAATCCAACAAACTGCTAATTTTCAGGAAATTGTTGGAAGTCATTAATAAATTGTTTTCACCTCACTGCATGAGTTCTTTGATGGATCTAAAACTTAGGTGCAGTTTTCCTTTTAGATCTAAATTATCCTTTCGAAGCCATTAGAATCCTCCTGGATAGGTGGCAACCTCCCAACAAGGCGAATATCCAAACCATAACCACTACAAGAAATTTCGTAGCGCCGTTGTAAAACAATTTCTGCACATTTCATAGAGTCACTTATATGTCTAATATATCTCTAAAATTAACACATTTTGAAAAACTGAGAGAGGTTTTTTTTATTTGGTATGTGATGAAAAAAAACCTCCTCCAGTTTTCAAAAATACCTTCCCATTTGTTCATAACCCAAGTTTGAATTTAGTCTCTCAAAACTTGCAGAAGCGTCCTTGCAAAATAACTCTACACATTTCGTAGCGTCGATCTTGTATTAAACTCTATGAATTTGGTAGCACCACACCTCAAATAGCCTTTGTGGAATTGGTAGCACCCATCATCAAAACATCCATGTGGATTTGGTAGTGCCCAGTTAAGTTCATCTTAGGAGTTCTCGTACCATATAAGGTAGCAAAATCGCAGAACATACTACATAGACGATTTTGTAGCGCCATCTTTGAAATAACTCTGCAAATTCAGTAGCGCACCTCCTTTGTTTTAGGAAAGTCTCCATTTGCATAAGATTTCTCTTTAAATTGTGCATGGAGTTGGGCTTTGGTATATGCATTAGATTTGGTAGATAGGATAGGTTTGATTTAGGACACTTGATCACACACCACCTTTGGCCAAAGTAATTAATGGGAAATTGTCAAGGCTCGATGATGAATTGGGAGGCTATGACCATAGGCAAAGGACCAAAGTAATTTGGAAAATCTAACACAAAATTTATGAAGGCACTTAAAATTTTGATGGTGCATTTTTGAGTGCTAAAAAATTGAAATTCTTCTGGTTGCTCAATATAGACTTCCTCTTCTAAGTTTCCATTGAGAAATGTTGACTTGACATCCATCTGGTATACTTTAAATTTTTTGTAGCTGGCAAAGGCTAAGAACATCCTAATTGCCTCTAATATGGCCACATGTACAAATGTTTCTTCATAGTCTACTCCTTCAACCTGAGCATACCCTTTACATACCAATCTAGCTTTGTTCCTGATTACTTGCCCATTCTCATCCATTTTGTTTTTATACACCCATTTAGTTCCAATGACATTTTTATTTTTTGGTCTTGGAACAAGTTCCCAAGTTTGATTTTTTTCAATTTGGTCCAATTCTTCATTCATAGAATTGACCCAATTCTCATCTTTTCATGCCTATTTGATTGAGCTGGGCTCAATATGAAACAAAAGTGTTATTTCTGACTAATACAACAATTGTCTTCTTGTCTACACTCCATAGCTTTTATTTCCAATAATCAGTTCTCCAGGATGATTATTTTGAGTCATTATTGAGGGTTTCTTTGTGTCTCTTCTTGGGGATTCTTCTCGTATCTCTTCTTCTAGAATATCTTCCTTGTCTTCACTAGTATCCATATCATCCTCTTCCCTTTCTTCTTTATTCGCTTCTACTTCTTCTGCTTGTGTACCAATTGACTCATCATCATCTTCATCTTCATTGTCAAGTATAATCTCTTGATGTTTGATCCTTATTGTTTTTAAATCATCCACCTTGACATCTGCACTCTCAACAATCTTATGTAATCTAAGATTGTAGCATCTGTACGCTTTCTTGGTAGAAGCATATCCAAGAAAGATACCTTCATCAGATAAAGTATCAA
>JASDQU010218548.1:3435-18042 GCA_032191745.1 Picea mariana | reverse complement strand
AAAAATTAACATTTAAAATTAAAAAATTAAAAATTAAAAAAAAAAACTTTATTTCCAATAATTTTGACTTATGTGTATTCTTAAGGAATATACTAAATAAAGAAGAGGAGATCAAATATGTAGGAAATCACAATGTTTTTGTGAGTAATAACATGGAACATCATGCATTAACTTCAAATGATTTGAAATGAATTGGTGAATTAATACATGGAGAATAACATAGATGTTTGCAAGCATGCTTTCCAGTTTTCCTAATTCTACTTATGAGATTATGACATTTCTTTCCTCCAATGAATATGAATAACTAAACATTGTGCAATGATTTTGAATTGAAATGTTATAACATGGTTTTAACAATAGTTGCATATTGTCTAAAAATTTGAGAAACTATGATATATGTAAATGCTAGGTGCTAAGCTATATAGCATAAAAATTTAAGAAACTATGATATATGTAAATGCTAGGTGCTAGGCTATATAGCATGTCTAGCTAATAGGGTATTTTGGTAATGTAAACTCTTTCTTTATTTATTCGAAATTCTTCCTTATATAATCGGAATTATTATGTGGGTTAAAAAATTATATACTCCTCCCTTAACTAGGAATTGTTATGTGGGTTAAAAAATTATATATTCCTCCCTTAACTACTTTTAAGTAGGGGATTTTGGTAATGTAAACTCCTTCTTTATCTATTCGAAATTCTTCCATATATATTCGGAATTGTTATATATTCGGAATTATTATGTGGGTTAAAAAATTATATACTCCTCCCTTAACTACTTTTAAGTAGTAGCATGGAACACATCCACTAACTTCAAATGATAATAAATGAATTGGTGAGATCATACATGAATTGTTGAGATAATGCAAGCATGCTTTTTAGTTTTCTTGATTCCACTTGTGAGATTATGGCATTTCTTTCATCCAATGAACATGAATGACTATATGACATGTAATGCTTTTGAATTTAGATGTTATAACATGGTTCTAGCAATGATTGTATATTGTATAAAAATTCAAGAGACTATGATGTAGGCAAATGTTAGGTTATATGGCATGTCTAGTTAATAGGGGATTTTGGTAGTGTAAACTCCTCCTTTATATTTTTGGAGTTGTTGTGTGGGTTAAAAAAAAAAAAAAAAAGTATAAACTCCTTCCTCAGCCACTTTTGAGTAGTAGAATGGAACACATGCACTAACTTTAAATAATTTGAAATGAATTGCTAACTTCAAATGATTTGAAATAAATTGTTAAGATAGTATATAGAGAACAACATATACGTTTCCATACATACGTTCTAGTTTTTTTATTGCACTTGTGAGATTATGGCATTTCTTTCATCTAATAAACATGAATGACTAAAAATCATGCTATGTTTTTTAATTTAGATGTTATAATGTGGCTCTAACAACAACTACATATTTTCTAAAAATTCAAGAGACTGTGATATAGATAAATGCTAGATTATATCGCATATTTAGCTAATAGGGAATTTGGGTAGTGCAAACTCCTCCCTTATATATTTAGAGTTCTTTAGTGGGTTAAAAAAATATAAACATATATACACAACTTTTAGATTGCTCATACAAGTATTCTTCTAATGCCATTCAAACTTTGCATGTGACCTTGAGGTTATTATTTTAGTTGAATTTATTATGCATATCTTGAGACTTACTAATAAGAGTGGATGAAGAGGTAATATTCTAATTGATAAATGATAGAACTTTTCATAAACTCTCATAAAATATTAACATACAAGTGAGAATCGACCTATGGTATCAAGGATTACTGTCATTCAATATGGTAATTTTCCATTTCTACTAATATCATAACTTATGGTTATCATAAGTGTTTACTATGTATGACACATTTACGGGGTATGTTTCTCCTTTGGGGCAGGTGTATTTTTTTTACATGCCATGACATGTTTTCTATAAAGAAACAAATATATTATATTGATGTCATAGGAGACACATTTTCCCAAAAAGTGTTATTGTAATGGTTATGTCTTTATCGAAAAGTTATTTCATAGGAAAATATCGTTTATGTTAACATGGTTTGTATATCATTGTGCAGGGTTTCTTATCACTATGCTGACAAAGTGTGTATATCATTGTGCATGGTTTCTTATCGCTGAATGAATAGTTGATGTGGATGCCAGAAATAATGGATTATCGTTGTCATCATCTTTTCATGGACTAGGTGAGTGTTTCAAATCCTCGAGGATCTATAAAACAACTTCCCCAACACAACAAATATTACATGGAGATGCATAGCGTTGTGTTTCCGCACCATGTGTTTTTGTCTTCTTGTCTTTCCACATCATAAGGTTGATATGAATCAATTTTTTGTGGGGAAGACTACTAACATTGAAAGCAAATTTGAGAGCTAAGGATACATACATATTGGAAGTTTCCATAAGGGTACAGACTCTCTCAAGATTGGGGTAAGTTGGATATGCTATCACTCGTCTATGTTGAGAGAAGCATGTTATGTAATATGTATGTTTTGATGTATTTTCCTATATATATTAATAAATCATTTATATTTCTCTTTAGATATAAAAGTTGTTGGTTTTATTTTTTTATTTCTCTTCAATATATATATATTCCCGGAAATAGCGGCTTCCTTGCTATTCAATTTTGAATTATAGACAACTTTCCAATACATATAGGCTCGAAGCCATTACACCATACTCATTATGAGCTTTATTCATGTCATTATGGGAATTGAACCCGGGTGGGGAGGATAACAACATTCCTCACAACCATCCAAGCTACACCCAATTAAATTCAATATGTGTGTGTGTGTGTGTGTGTGTGTGTGTTTCCAAGATTTTTAGGATTTTTAATTTTTGTACATAAATTTGTATTTATGATATTTTCCAAACCCTCATATGTAGCATTAATATATATCCACTTTTTCCTATTGTATTCATTGTGGAAAATCTGACTTAAACGTGTTTTTTTATGGGTTGATAGGTACTATTAAATCTTTTCAAAAGTTAGGGTTTAAGGAGGCTTTGTTAATTAATGATGTCAAAATGTTTATGCTTAGGCCTATTCTAACATGAATGCATCCCAATAAGATAAGGTAGTTGTATTCACTCATTTATGTGCCCTTGTGTTTAATGTATTTTATGGTCGAGCATCATTGAGACCACAATTGAAACATGACAAAGAATTAAGAAGAAAGGTAATTTAGTATCTCAATGAAATGTGTATCAAGTGATCTTACCAGAAGCCTCAGTGTGGTCACAAGATGTATAAGTGAAACTCCTGAAAGGAAAAGGAATGGTAAAAGACATGGGAATCTGCAGATCAAATAAGTCTATGTTAACAAACTACAACTTACAATATAATTTATAAAAACTTCAAATCATTCATAGAAAATATAAGAGGCGTTATTATGACCAACTTGGAATATCCTTCTGAATACCCCACCAAAATTTTGAAGATTTACCTTCCAAACAAAGTTTTTGGAGAATATATTTGGATATTTGTCAGTTGGTTGGCCCAACAACAGTGAAAAATAAACCACGCGTAAGGAACATGAACCCAGAGTGGAAAGAGAATAGAAATAAATATCTAATATGACATAAAAGTGAAATATGAGTTGGAGTTGTTACCACAAGTTGTTATGTATGCATGCATATATGACATTAGTATCATACTAAGCAAAAACCAAGCCAAATTAGAAAGGGAAGTCTTGGATGTTGATGACACTTTTAGATAACTAAATGATTACACAAAATTAGTAAATCCTGCAGTGAAACATATATCCAACATTGTTAAATTTCCCCATTACTCAGTTATGATTTAGAAATGATACATTTTGAAAATTTCAATCTAATAAGGCTTCCACTCCAGATATTCTAGTGATGCTTATGATAAAATAAAGTGTTCAGTTATATATGTGGATTCTTTCATTGTAAAATATTTTTTAGTTACTATACATAAGTGCAGGAAATAATTTTATTTGGTCTCCTTCAGAGTGTTAAAAGGATAAGTTAGAATGAAAATGAGACTTTAAATGTAACCATACATATGAAACTAGATGCAGTAGCATGTAATTAATATAAATTGAAACCTCAATATAGAGACGTAGTACCTGAGCATATATATATTATTTTGGTGGAAGGAGGATGAAAATTTGTCGAGATCCTCATCCATGATGGCAACTTTTTCTAAACTAGCCTAATCCAAATCAGAAAAGGTTGGGTGATGTCTTGGTGTTTACATATTAAAATGTGCCCCACCTTGCAGGAATCAGCATAATGATCTTGTGAATTGGAGAACAGCCTAACTGCAAACATTCTTTCTTACGTACTTTGTGACCTGATTTGACGATGGCAATTAAAATATGAAGAAGAAGAAGATGAAATGGATATAGTCGGGGTGCGTTGTATATGTTGGAAATAGTAATTACAAGTCGGTGAGCTTTACATATTCGTCGATTTGTCAGTCTACCAGTCAGTTAATCAGTCGTCGGTCTGCAACTTCAGCTTATTTAGTTTACACTTACGTTTACGCAAGATCAATTTATTTAGTCGACAAGCAGGGGAGTTAATTAATGAAGCCAAACTTATCTTCTCAAGTTCAATTAAGTAGTTTAAAGTCARTCGAATTAATGATCGTCTTTAATGTTGAGTCRRTTTTACTTCTATAGGAAGTCTCAGTCRTAGTCTATATAAGTTCGAGTCTTTAGTTAGTCATAGAGTAGATGTAGAAAAGAACAAAGAGAACAATCAAGAGGAGCAGCAACAACTCAAGGTAATCAAAGAAGTCTGAGAGCATAAGCTCTGTGTGTATGATTGTAAGTTGCAGAAATAAAAATAAGTCATTGGAGCCGAAGCTCATCTTAGTTATTGTATTATGTATTTGTGCGTTGTGCCGAAGTTATTACAAGTTTTTTTTGTGTTGACAAATTTCAAGTGTATTTCTGAGTTTATGTGCTAAGCATGGCACTGTGTTATTTTGCACCCACAAATCATTTCATTAAGTGTGTTTTCACAACGCGCAACAAATCGTGCAGTCTGTGCATTGTGCCCTCAGTCTTGAGAAATCTGCCGCGAAGCCTTTGTGGCATGCAGTATTTGAAACTACGCTACGTGGAATATTCTGTGAAATGTAGATATTAGATCTGATATCAGAGCGGGTTGATCAAGAGAAATTTGATCATGTTGGGTATGTGTTATATTCTTTGCATGTGTGTGTGTGGGCGCGTTAGATTCGAAAACTGCGTCTGGCGATCCCAACTTTCTTTTGTCTTTGTGTCATGTATGTCGGGTGCTTTCCTGGGGGGGGCAAGATTGGATCCCCTGGTTACACGCAGTGTTTAGCTTTAGGGAAACACCCCAAAAAAAATTTTTGTGGTTTTTTCTATTTTAGCGAATTTTGCTATTTTTAACGGTTTCTAAATTAATCCTAGATTAAGGAATTAGGGTTTTGGCAGCTATGAAATACCTAAAATATTGTATATATTGTATTGTGAATGGTGAAATTAATACAATGAAGAGTTGAAAGGCGTCGCACCAAGGAAGGTTGGTTTTCTCCCAGTTAAGGGTTTCCAGCATAAACCTTTGTGTATTGTGTGTATGAGCCATTTGTTCATTTCTGTTTTGCTTAAGAATCTATATGCATTGCTTTACTTCACAGGTTTGAAACTTACATGTGGTATCAAAGCTCATTTTTGGCTTCAAAGGGACTCCTTTTTTTACGAGGGTTTGGATTGGTCTTCATAGATAAAGTTTATCTTGGGTCTATGATAAACCTAGGTTCAGTGGGAGATTTTGCAGTGGTGATTTGAGTGTAGAAATAGGAATGGCAATCTCTTCTAGAATCGAGATTGAGAAGTTCAACGGTAAAAAAATTGAGCTATGGAAGCTCAAGATGGAGGACCTTCTTGTAGACAAAGAAAAATGGATCATTGTGGATGCTGGTACATAGCCTACTAGTACACAAACTACTAGTACACAAGCTACTGGTATGTCAAAGCAAGATTGGGAGAAGTTGTATAGAAAAGAAAGGAGTATTATTCAACTCTGCCTGGAAGATTCAGTGTTGTTGAATGTCTCAAGAGAATCTACAGCCAAGGAACTATGGTAAACAATTTGTTTCTTCAGAGAAGCAATAAATTGTTTACCAGGGACTTTGATTGATACAAATTCAGGGAAGAAATGAATTCAAAGGATAGTAAACTCTGGAAGAAGGCCATGGTTGAAGAAATGGATGCCTTGGATAAGAATGAGGCATGGGATCTAGTTGAGTTTTCACTTGGAAGAAAATATGTCGGTAGCAAATGGTTGTTTAAGGAGAAGTTTAATGCAGAAGGAAAAGTGGAGAAATACAAAGCTTGGTTTGTAGTAAAAGTTTATTCCCAAGTAGAGGGAATTGACTTTGGTGGTTTTTTTTCTAGTGTTGCCAAGTTAACTTCTATCAGATTTATTTTATCTATTGTTGTTGTTTTTTATCTTGAAGTGGAACAGATGGATGTGAAGACAACATTCCTACATGGGGATCTGGAAGAAGAAATCTACATGAAGCAGTCAGAAGGCTTTGTAGTGAAGGGAAAGAAAGAGATGGTCTATAAGCTAAAGAAGCCACTATATGGTCTGAAGCAATCACCTAGGATTTGGTACCAAAAGTTTGACACATACATCCTTGGATTGAGATTTGTGAGAAGTAGGGTTGATCACTATGTATATTCCAAGTAGGTTGGTAATCACTTCATTTATGTAGTGTTGTATGTTGATGACATGTTGCTGGTAGGAAATAACATGGATTTTATCAAGGAGGTGAAATCTTAGCTATCCTCCAAATTTGACATGAAGGATATCGGTGTTTCTAACTTCATTCTAGGAATGGAGATTAAAAGAGACCGTGCAAACATGAAACTATGGTTGAATCAGAAAAAATATGTTGAGACGATATTGCAGAGGTTTAGTATGCATAAACCTCTGCAATATTATTATATGCATAAACCTATATGCATAAATTTACACCTCATGCAATAATGATATATGCATAATTATTATATGCATAAATTTACACCTCTGCAATAATGATATGCATATAAATTTACACCTATATGCAGAGGTTTAGGTTTAGTAATACTAAACCTCTGAGGTTTAGTATTTAGATATTGCAGAGGTTCCTATTCCTATAGGTGTAAATTTATATGCATATCATTATTACAAGACATAGGAAGAAGAAGAGCACATGTCCCATGTTTTGTATGCCAGTGCAGTTGGCAGTTTGATGTATGCAATGGTTTGTACTAGACCATACATTGCACATGTAGTGGCAGTTTTGAGAAGGTACATGTCAAAATTAGGTAAGGAGCATTGGACAACAGTAAAGAGGGTCTTCAGGTATTTGCATGGCACTACCAGTTATGGATTGTGCTGCCAAGGATTACCAAGATTGGATAGAGTGTTGGACATACATGGGTTTGTTGATGCAGACTAGGCTGGAGATCTGGATCGCAGAAGATCGACAAGTGGGTATGTGTTTAACCTATTTGGAGGAGAAATAAGTTGGATGAGTAAAAGACAGGATGTAGTGGAAATCTCAACTATAGAAGTTGAATACATGGAAACTATTCATGCAAGCAAGGAAGCAGCATAGTTACAGACATTGTGTTTAGGTATTGGGTTGGTAAGAAAAGCAGTGAGATTAGATTGTGACAGTTAGAGTGAAATCTTCCTGGAAAAGAACCTTGCTTATCATTCAAATACAAAACATATTGATGTTCAGTATCACTTTGTGAGAGACATGGTTGAAGAAAAGAAGGTGTTGTTGGAAAAGGTTGACACTTTGAAGAATGTTGTAGATTCATTGACAAAGTTTGTGAGAACAGAGAAGATCTCCTGGTGTAGAGTAAAAATGGGCATTGTTGCCCTGGATTGTTGACTATGTAATCTTGTAAACTCTTGTATGAAAAGAAAACAACAAGTGGGATAATGTTGGGTATGTGTTATATTCTTTGCATGTGTGTGTGTGGGTGCGTCAGATTCGACAATTGTGTCTGACAATCCCAACTTCCTTTTGTCTTTATGTCGTGTGTGTCGAGTGCTTTCCTGGTGGATCCCAGGGGGGCCAGGATTGGCCTCCCATGGTTACGCACAAATTTTGGCTCCGGGCAATAGGCCATAACTGATAGGATTCGGGGCAATGCCCTGAATTTTTTTTTTTGGTGGTTTTTGCTATTTTAGCGGATTTTTGTATTTTTAGAAATTTTCTAAATTAATCCCAAATTAAGGGATTAGGATTTTGGTAGCTACAGAATACCTAAAATATTTTATATATTGTATTGTGAATGGTGAAATTAATACAATGAAGAGTTGAAATGTACGACACCAAGGAAGGATGGTTTTCTCTCGGTTAAGGGTTTCCAACATAAATATTTGAGTACTATGTGTATGAGCCATTGATTAATTTGTGTTTTTCTTAAGAATATGTATGCATTGCTTGACTTCATAGGTTTAAAACTTACATATTAGAGAAACAACTCTATTCAAAAGTGAAAATATGGCTTCTACTTCAAATCTGCAACCTCCCACTTTCACATGCAAGAATTATGAGTTGTGGTCCTTGACCATGAAGGCATTGTTCTGAGTTCAAGATGTATCAGAGATAGTCAAGAATGGCTATGTGGAACCAACAGATCAAGCAACATATAATTCCCTCACACAAATTGAGAAGGATGTCTTAAAAGATCAAAGGAAGAAGGATGGAAAGGCGATGTTTTACATACATCAAGCCACGCATGAAAGAATACTCCCAAGAGTTGCATCGGCAAAGCAATCCAAGGAGGCATGGGACATATTACAAACCTCTTATCAATATATGGACAAAGTCAAGACTTCAAAACTACAAATTCTTAGAAGAGATATTGAAACTCTATCAATGAAAGATACAAATTCAGTAGATTCCTTTTATACCTATGTCATTGGCTCGATAAATCAGACTAAGTCTCATGGTAAAACCATAGAAGATAGAATGGTTGTTGAGAAAGTACTTAGGAGTCTTCCTCCTAAATTTGATACCCTAGTAGTCACTCTAGAAGAAAGAAAAGATCTGAGTCAATTTAGTTTAGATGAACTGCAAGTTTCCCTCATTAATCATGAACACATATTAAATAGGTCAAACATGTCATTAAAGAATGTTGTTTCCATGCAATCATCTATGAGTCATGGAAGAGGAAGGGGGGGAGCTAACTCTAGAGCCAAAGGAAGAAGTTTTGTCAGAGGTGGACGTAGTAGAAATCCTGGAAATAATGGTGGAAGAGATCAAAACCCAAATACCAGTCAATCAAGTGGTCAAAGAACTAATAAATCAAATAATTAGTGCCATTATTGCAAAAAGTATGGACATTATGCATATGAATGCAGAAAGAGATAGTATAATTAGAACAAGCAAGGTCAAGATCATTCATACAACGCAAATAACCAAACCAATCCTATGTTTATGGCATGCGTTAAGGTAATTCCTATATTATCACCAGTTGAATTCAATGTTGCTCAAACAAGTCCATGTGACATATGGTATTTAGATTCAGGCTACAGTAATCGCATGATAGGAAACACAGAATTGTTTTCTAGTTTGGATGAGTCAATCCAAACCAAGGTTACACTTGGAACAGATATCCAAGTTATTGCCTTAGGCAAAGGTAGTATAAACATTTTAACTAAGCAAGGAGAACAAAAGGTTATGCTTGATATATATTATGTTTATGGCATGAAGCATAATCTGATGAGCATAAGACAGTTGCTACAGAAAAGATACATAATCTACATGGAAGATAATCACTGTGTGATTATGGACAGATGCCCAAGAAATCATCTTATTGCAAAAATCGAGATGACAAGTAACAAAATGTTCCCATTGACATTGAAGCCAGCCAAGAAGAAGAAGACAATGCTAGTTGTTCGTAAATAAAAAGATGTGTAGTTAGAAACTGCATTTACAACAGAAAGTGCATGTAGTTCCAATGAACAAAATAGTGCGCGCAGTATCAAGAAAGGAGAAAGTAGCACAGATATGCAGGCAACTTTCCAATCTGAAATATAGGATGATTCCTGGTTATGGAATTTCAGATTTGGACATTTGAACTTTGGAGGTTTGAAGCTGCTACACACAAAATATATGGTAAAAGGTTTACCATTGATTGAAAAAACAAAAATAATATGTGAAGGTTGCATATTTGGCAAGCAACACAGAGAATCATTTCCAGTTGGAAAGTCTTACAGAGAAAAAGCTCCACTGGAAATTGTACATTAATACATTTGTGGACCAATGCAAACTCCATCTATAGGAGACAATATTTATTGTCTAACTTTAATTGATGATTTCTCAAGAAAGACATGGATTTAATTCCTAAATCATAAATCTGACGCATTGGGTTGTTTTCAACAGTTTAAATCACTTGTGGAGAAGCAGAGTGGTTATTACATCAAGTTTCTAAGAACTGATAGAGGATGAGAATACATTTCAATAGAATTTCATAATTCTTGTAAATTTCATGGCATCTACAAGCAATTTACCACACGATATACACCACAACAAAATGGTGTCACGGAAAGAAAGAACATGACCATCATGGAAATGGCGCGTAGTATGTTGGCATCCAAACATTTGTCAAATGAGTATTGGGTTGAGGCAATAACAATTGTAGTATACATCTTGAACAGATGTCTGATTAAGAGTGTGAAGAAAAAAGTTCCTCAAGAATCTTGGATAGGATTGAAGCATAATGTGGTGCACTTAAAATTTTTTGGTTACATTGCATACGCACATGTTCCAGATGAGATGAGAAAGAAGCTAGACAACAAAGGACATAAATGTGTATTTGTTGGGTATTTTGAAGAAACAAAAGGATACAAACGGTATGATCTTGTCGCAAGAAAATTCATAATCAGTCGTGATGTTCAATTCATGGAGAATGAAGCATGGGATGGAAGCATAGCAAATATAGTCATAATTATTGATGATATTGAGCATGATGACATAGAAGAAGAGGTGAATCAAACACCATGTACAAGTCAATGCGCAATCCCTTCTACACCTGGGACTACGACACAAATTACAGCGCATAATACTCTTGTAAGATCAACAGGTGCAGGATCTACACCTAGAGCGCAACAAACTCCAGCAAGCAGTCCAAACAGTTCTACATCTCCAAATCCAACATTAGCAAGTTTGTTACCAAGGAAGACATGAAGTCAGTGTGACATCTATAATGATGACACATAAAATTATTTTTTTGTTTTTGCTCTGTTTTCACAAATAAATGATCCATTAACCTTTGAAGAAGTTGTCAAAGATGATGTATGGACTCAAGCCATGGATGAAGAAATCAGATGCATAGAGAACAATCAGACATGGAAATCAATAGATGTACCTGAAGACAAATATGTGATAAGTGTCAATTGGATTTCTAAAACCAAGCAATACGCAGAAGGAAATGTGAAGAAGCACAAGGCAAGGTTAGTTGCAAGAGGATTTACACAACAACCTGGAATTGATTTCAATGAAACATTTGCACCATTTGCATGCATGGAAACAGTCAAATTTGTGTTAGCCATTGTTGCACAGAACAAATGGCTAGTATATCAAATGGATGTACATTCAGTATTTTTGAATGGAAATTTAGAAGAAGAAGTGTATGTGAAACAACCACAAGGCTATGAGGTTCTAGGACAAGAGAACAAGGTGTACAGATTAAACAAGGCATTGTATCGGTTAAAGAAAGCCCCTAGAGATTAGTACAGTCGAATATATTACTATCTTACACAAAATGGATTTCAGAGAAGTTTAAGTGATCCAACAATCTACATCAAAGAAAATCAGCAAGGTAACATGTTAATTGTTTGCTTATATGTGGATGATTTGATTTTTACAGGTGATTTTGGCATAGAAAAATTTAAGTCATTCATGAAGGATCAATTTGAAATGACTGATTTAGGGCTTATGAGATTTTTTTTGGTATTGAAGTTCACCAATTCAAAACTGGTATATTTATATCACAATCTAAGTATGCACATGAAATTTTGAAAATATTCAATATGATAAATTCAAAAGAATCCCCAACACCCGTCATAACGGGATTGAATTTAAGGAAGGAAGATAAAGGGTCCAAGGTGGATCCCATGTTATTTAAAATACTGGTAGGAAGTCTTACGTATCTGACAGCAACAAGGCCTGATGTAATGTATGGAGTGAGACAAATTTCAAGGTTCATGGAAACTCCAAAAGAATCACATTGGAAGGAAGGAAAGATAATTTTGAGACATTTGAATGGAACTAAAGATTTTGGCATTAGATATTCTACTTCAGAAGATTTCAGACTTATTGGATTAACTGATAGTGATTGTGGAGGCGGCATAGATGACAGGAAAAGTACCTCTAGGTACGCATTTCATTATGGAACAAGTATGGTATCATGGGCATCAAGGAAGCATCCCATAGTGACTCTTTCTTCAGCAGAAGCAGAGTACGTCCGAGCTACAAGCGCAACTTGTCAAGCAATTTGGATGAGAAGAATGTTAAAATATTTTTTGCAGGAACAACAGGAACCAACTACAATATTTTGTGACAACAATTCATCCATTATGTTATCAAAAAACCATGTGTTTCACAAGAAAACCAAGTACATTGATACAAGGTATCATTTTATCAGAGATTTGTTTAGAGTTTTGCAGGTCAAAAGAACAAGTCACAGATATTTTTACAAAGGATTTAGCAAGAGATGCATTTCAGCATTTGTGCAGTAGTCTGGGAGTGTATGTAGTATCAGATGAATGACAGTATATGTAAATTCAAAAATTTTGCAATCCCACCTACTTATAATTAAGGAGGGGTGTTGGAAATAGTAATTACAAGTCGGTAAGCTTTACATCTTCGTCGATTTTCCAGTCTGTCAGTCAGTTAGTCAGTCGTCAATCTACAACTTCAGTTTCTTTACTTTACACTTACATTTACGCAAGATCAGTTTAGTCAGTCGGCAAGCAGGGGAGTTAATTAATGAAGTCGATCTTATCTTCTCGAGTTTAGTTAAGTAGTTGAGAGTCAGTGTAATTAATGGTTGTCTTTAATGTTGACTCGGTTTTACTTCTACATGAAGTCTCAGTCATAGTCCATATAAGTATGAGTCTTTAGTTATTCATAGAGTAGATGCATAGAAGAATAGAGAGAACAATCGAGAGGAGGAGGAGCAACAGCTGAAGGTGATCAAAGAAGTCTGAGAGCACAAGTTCTATGTGTATGATTGTAAGTTGCAGAAGTAAAAAGAAGTCATTGGAACCGAAGCTCATCTTAGTTATTGTATTTTGTATCTGTGCGCTGCGTCGAAGTTATTAATATCAAGTATTTTGTGTGTTGACAAATTTCATGTGTATTTATGAGTTTATGTCCTAAGCATAGCACTATGTTATTCTGCATCCATAAATCATTTCATTAAGTGTGTTTTCACAGTGCGCAACAAATCGTGCAGTCTGTGCATTGTGTCGTTAGTCTTGAGAACTCTATCGCAAAGCCTTTGTGGCGTGCAATATTTGAACTTGTGTTGCACAGAATAGTTTGCGTGATATAGATCTTAGAGTATAAGGTCACTCAAACTGTGAGGGTGAAGTTTCATTTCTTCCACTCATTTTCATAAATAGGATAATGTTTTATTTCTAAAATCTGATAATGTAGTGTTTTTAAAATAAGTTAAAAGGGATAGACAAAACATTCCATGCTAAAAAAATCTTAACACTAAAGTAAATTTTAAGAATTTTTTTATCAAATTTAAAAATAATTTCTTTCAAATTTACTTTATTTAAGAATATTTTTATCAAATTTAAAAATAATTTCTATCAAATAAAAATTTACTATAATAGAGGGATAAGCCATTGTTTTTAATAAAAATAAAAGAAAGAACAAATTCAATTATGGATGTTTAAATGTTTAAATCTTGTTGTAATATGTTTCGGAAGCAAAACTGATAATGCTGGACAAGGGGCATATTTTTTTCTCCATTGTATATATATCAGTAAATGCTCAAAGTGAAAGAAAAACAGAAGGGCAGGTTATGGGGTGTAAAATTAGGGCCGATGAGGCCGAAAGTGGGGAATATTGACTGTTTAGGGAAATCAGAAGTCGTGGGCAAACAACAATAGTACAAAAAGAAGGAAAAATCAAAAAATAATTCAACAGACCCAAATCAATAAGTATAAGTATATCTTGAGGCAACTAATAGCAATAATTTATTTTTTAATCCTTAGGAAACTTTTTTCTATATTAAGATGTTTTGCACTAAAGAATTAAATTTTAGATATTATTCAGATAGATGAAAATCAGGTTGCAAGAAAGTTTAATTTTCAACTTCAAAATCAACTAAGTACACAACATATATGATATGTAGTTAAAGTGAAATCGATAATAAGATTTACTATAAACATATAAGAATGAAACTCTTCTTACCTACTGTAAACATGTAAGAATGAAACTTTCAATTAAGCAAAGCAAAGGATCTAGGAACTTTATACAATCATTTAAACTTTGTTTTCCAATAGAAAATTGTTGTTATATATTGATATAATATTTTCAATCAAGATAACAAAATG
>JASDQU010218547.1:0-18043 GCA_032191745.1 Picea mariana | reverse complement strand
TACAGTTCTCAAGCGTGTGGGACAAGTCATATATCAGTTATCTCTGCCAAGTCAGTCAAAGCTACATCCAGTTTTTCATGTTTCATGCTTAAAGAAGGTGATTGGAACTAGGTGTCAAATTCAAACCAACCTTCCTGAGTTAGCTGAAGAAGGATCCATTTGGCTACAACCAGAAGCAGTTTTGGACCAGCGTGAGCGTCGCCTGCATCAGAGAACCATCAAGGAAGTGCTAGTCCAGTGGAAAGATACGAATCCAACAGATTCCACTTGGGAACCAGCTACCATTCTGCAGTTTCCACATCTCAAGCCTTGAGGACAAGGTTGTTTTTAAGGGGGCGGACATGTTAGGGTCCTAACCCACACATAGGTAGATCAATATATTCGGATGTAATAAAGGTCAATATTAATAAGGGCTTTCAATAAAATATAATAAGGCAGATGTAAGAAGACCTAATAGAAGCTTTTGCTTCTAGAAGGATCTTCCTCTAGATGCTTCTCTTGATAGACATATTTAGTATAAATAAGGTTCGAGGGTATGAAAGCCCTACATTGGAGATTATTGTAACAAAGCGCTACTTGATTGGAGGCAGGGATGATTTTAGGGGCTAAATTTCGCTCATGGGCTAATTTTCCATGGTTTTTCCAAAAACAAGATTCGCTATTTTAAAAATGATTCGCCAAAATTCTATAGGATAAAATTATTTTACCTTAAAAATCGCCAAAATTTTATAAAAACTATATAAAATCCTTAGAAATTTGAATATTTTTACAAAAATATCGCCAAACATTTATAGTTGGCATATGAAGGATTAGAAAGATTCGCCAAGGTTTCTACATTTTAAAATAAATTTCCATCCTTAAAATCATCCATGATTGGAGGTTTCCCCCTCGAAGAGGCCTGTGAACATTGCTTTCTGAATCAAAGTGTTATTTATGTTGTTGTTCTTATATCATTTATGTGTTATTGTGGAGATTATGTTGGATATATTACTGTTATTTTGCCATTTCTAGCATTCTATTTCTATTCTGCATATTTATTATATCTGGTATCTTGCACGTATCCTCCTACCAGTTGGTGTTGGTAAACTAGGGTGTAGGTGCATCCTGAGCAGTTGGTGTTGATCAAAAAGGAAGTACATCTTCCTTCTATGTAACATGTAAAAACAAAATTTTCAATTAATAGAAAAGAGTTTGTGGTTTTCCCATTTGGGTTCCATGATAAAATATTGTGTTAAGATTTTGTTTGCATTAATAAATAAAAATTGATATAATTGTTGTGTCACTGATTCAACCCCCCCCCCCNCAGTGACAGGATCTGATCCTTCAATTGGTATCAAATCTAGGTTCCTTCAGCATAGTCTAGCAAACTCGAAGGCAGATCCTAAAGATGGATCAACAAGAAGAAATGTCTAACAACAAAGCACCATTGTTCAATGGAGAAGGCTATGCTCTGTGGAAAATAAGAATGAAAAAATTCCTTTTGGTGCTTTGTTTCGATATCTGGCAATCTTTTGTAGATGGTTACATTGCACCGACTACTCCACCCAAAGACTCTGGAGGAAAGAAAATCTGTAATGATAACTCAAGAGAAGTTAATGGAATTCTAGTTGGGTTGACTAACTCTATATGTCTGAAAGTTATGCATTTTAAATCGGCCAAAGAAATTTGGGAAAAATTGGAGGTTGTATATGAAGGAGATGAAAAAGTCAAAGAAGCCAAACTACAGACCTATAGAACTCAATTTGAAAACCTGAAAATGAAAGAAGAAGAAAATATTGTTGAATACTTTCATAGGGTAGATGAAGTAGTCAACTCAATTAGAGCGGAAAGAGAAGAACTTACAGATAGAGCCATTGTGCAAAAAATACTAAGGTCATTACCGATGAGATATGATGCAAAGATTTCCTCAATTGAAGATAGATCTAATCTAATCTCACTCATAGTTGACCAACTCCATGGGATTTTTACAACATATGAAATGAGAACAGGAAATAATAAATTGGCAGAATACGAAACAACTTTCAAAGCATCCAAGACAAAGATAAATCAGAAGCAAAAACCTCAATCCTATCATCATGAAGAATCCTATGTGGAGAAAACCAACTTCATTAGAAAACTTCAGAAAGGATCAGGGAAGTACAAAGGAAAGCTTCCTTTCACATTTTTTAATTGTGGAAAAGTTGTTCATTTTCCATCCAAGTGTCCCTATCCCAAGGAGAACCCTAAAGAGAAAGAAAACAAACAATACCAAAAGAAGGAAAAACCCAACTACAAGAAAAAATTCTACAGAGGGAAAAAGAATTTCTACTCAAAAGAAGAAGACAACAACTCGTTAGAGTCTAGTGACAATGATGAATCTGATGATGATGAAGTTATTTTCTTAGGTATTGAAGAATCTAATGAGATAGAAAAAATTAAACATGAGAAGGAGTTATAAGATGAAGAAGAAGTTAATATGGAGGAAGAACTTCTCAGTGCCTTAGATGAATTAAGAAAATACAAAACCAGATATAGACAGTTGAAAAGTTTTGTAATTGAACAGAAAGAAAAATATGAACAAAAAGAAAAGGAGATGGAAAAACTTATGAACAATCTAAACAAACAAATCTTAGAAGAAAATAAGATCGAAGAAAGTCTGGAAAAGTCTCTTGAAGAAAAACAAATAATTGTTGAAAGGATGGAGGCAAAAATAGTTCATCTGAAAAAGGAACTGGATGCAAAAATCATTCAAACAAAATATGAAAATAGCTCTAAAATATTAGATAGTTTATTACGGCACAAAGAGATTCTGGAAATAAAAATGGAATAGGTTATTCTCAAAAGGAAATCCATGTTAACTCAAAATCTTATGCAGATGCTCTTCGCAGTACATTCAAGAAGAAAAATGAAGAGAATATAAGTAATGATCAGAACTCCAGAAGATTACCTCCACCCATCAGGAAAGAAGGCAAAACAATACCAAACAAGTTTTACCAAAACAAGTACCCTCGCATTTTTCCTGGTTATTGCTTTGCATGCTCTAATTTTGGACACAAAGCTATAAATTGTAGAGCATATAGAAAGAAACAATTGAATATTAAGAACTATATACTTGAGGATAAACAAGCAGCAAATCGAGTTAAAAGCAGAAACTATAACTCCTTTGCACCTCTACAAGAAGGGGACTTACAATGCTTCAGATGTCATAACCATGGACATAAATCCATTAATTGCAGACTAATGGAAGTCTTATAACAACCCAAGTTCATTCGAGAGAAAAAGAAACTTTGGAGAGTAAAAACATCAAAAAGGGAATGTCTTATTGCTCTAAAAATTCAAGATAAAAAGGATCTTTGGTATGTTGACAATGGATGCTCAAAACATATGATAGGTAACAAGGACAAGTTTTTAGACTTAAAGAAACAAAAAAGGTAAACTTACATTTCGTGATAATGCCTCAAGTAACATACTTGGGAAAGGCACTGTGAGCTTGGGAAAAGACAAAGCTAGAAATGTACTACTTGTAGATAAATTGAAGCCTAGTTTATTAAGTGTCAGTCAAACATGTGATCAAGGATACTTATGCATCTTTGATTCCCAAAAATGTGATATTAGGAGAGAAGACACAGGAAAATTAGTTGGTACTGCTCCTAGAACTCCTGAAAATGTATATATACTAGATGCAAAATTGAATGAGGAGTGTCATATAAATTTTGTAGATGAAAGTTGGCTATGGCATAGGAGGTTGGGGCATATTAACTTTGAAAATATTTTGAAATTCAACAACCTTGGTGCAGTAATAAACTTACCAAATATCATAAAACCCTCAAATGCTATATGTAGACACTGTCAACTAGAGAAGCAAACTAGAGTAAGGTTCAAGGCAAAAGAATACACAACCACTAAACCTTTAGAAATTGTTCACACTTACTTATGTGGACCTACAAGGACCAATATTTTACAAGGAGAGTCATATTTTTTGTTGTTCATTGATGACTTTACTAGAATGAGTTGGATATGTTTTCTCAAAGAAAAATCAAAAGCACTCAACAAATTCAAAGCCTTTAAACCCCTCGTTGAAAATGAAAAGGAGACAAAAATCAGATGTCTTAGATCAGACAATGGTGGTGAATTCACCTCAAACGATTTTGATCATTTTTGTGAAACAAATGGAATAAAAAGACAATTCTTCGCTGCCAAAGCATCTCAACAAAATGGGATTGTTGAGAGAAAGAATAGAACAGTTTAGGAGGCTGCAAGAACTATGCTCAATGAAGCAAAATTGTCAATTGGATATTGGAGGGAAGATGTAAGAACAAAAGTATACATATTAAATAGAGGTCATCTCAGGGTTAATAGTGATAAGAACCCT
Source organism: Picea mariana (assembly GCA_032191745.1). NCBI lineage: Eukaryota > Viridiplantae > Streptophyta > Pinopsida > Pinales > Pinaceae > Picea > Picea mariana. The sequence continues at coordinate 13,692 of JASDQU010218547.1, read as the reverse complement.
TATAAACTATGGTTTGGAAGAGCTCCATCAGTAAAATATTTCAAGGTCTTTTGAAGTAATTGCTACATCAAAAGACTAGAAGAGAGTCTTGGAAAATTTGATGCCAGATCTGATGAAGTTATTTTTCTTGGATATGCTTCAAAAAAGAAGGCATACATATGCTAAAATATTATATCACATAAGATCATTGAAAGAGAATATGTCAAGGTGGATGATCTAAAAACGATAAGGATCAAAAATCAAGAAACCATATCTAAAAATAAAGATGAAGATGATGATGAGACACTCGGCACACAACTAGAAGAAGTAGAAGAGAATGAAAAATAAAGGGAAGAAGATGATATGGATACTAGTGAAAGTGAATAATATAGTGAATATGGAGAGATAAGAGAATAATTCCCAAGAAGAGATACAAAGACACCCTCAAGAATTATTCAAAAAAAACCTCCCGAAGAACTGATTATTGGAGATATGAATGATGGAGTGCAAACAAGAAGACAACTACTATATCAAACAGAATTAGCATTGTTGTCACATATTGAGCCAAGTTCAATCAAAGAGGCATGTAAATAAGAGAACTGGGTTAAATCTATGAATGAAGAACTGGATCAAATTGAAAGAAATCAAACTTGGGAACTAGTTCCTATACCAAAAGATAAAAATGTCATTGGAACTAAATGGGTATATAAAAATAAAATGAATGAAGATGGGAAAGTAATCAAGAACAAAGTCAGATTAGTATGCAAAGGTTATTCTCAGGTTGAAGGAGTAGACTATGAAGAAACATTTTCACATGTAGCTAGATTAGAGGCAATTAGGATGTTCTTAGCTTTCTCCAACTACAGAAAATTTAAAGTGTACCAAATGGATGTCAAATCAACATTTCTCAATGGAAATTTAGAAGAGAAAGTCTATATTGAGCAACCATATGGGTTCTAAATAACCAATAAAAGAGAATATGTTTGTAAATTAAAGAAGGCACTCTATGGATTAAAACAAGGACCCAGAGCATGGTATGCAAGGCTAGACTCTTATTTACAAAAACAAGGCCTCAAAAGGGGATCAACAGACAACAATCTTTATTGCAAAATTGATAGTAATAACTTGATCATTGTGGAAGTATATATTGATGATATCATATTTGGTAGTAATAATATAAAAATGAGTGAAGACTTTGCTAAGATGATGCGGCAAGAATTTCAAATGTCTATGCTTGGTGAACTAAATTTCTTCCTTGGATTACAAATAATACAGTCCAAAAAGGGAGTATTTATCCATTAGTCTAAATATGTTAAGGATATGCTTAAGAGATCTCAGTTAGAGGATTGCAAACCTATTAGTACACCTATGACAGTTGGATGCAAACTAAGCAAGGATGATGAGTCCAAAGTTGTAGATCCAAAACACTACATATCAATGATTGGCAATTTTCTCTATGTAACAGCTTCTAGAACTAATGTCAAGCAAGTTGTTGGGATGGTGGCTATATTCCAAGAAGAGCCAAAGGAAAGCCATGTTCAAGTTGTAAAAAGAATCTTTAGATATTTGAAAGGAACCATAGATCTTGGTTTGTGGTATCCTAGCAAGGACTCATTCACATTAAAAGATTATTCAGATGTTATTTGGGCAGGAAGTGTAGATGATAGAAAAAGTATGAGTGGAGGAGCATTATTTTTTGGAGAAGCACTGGTTGCTTGGATAAGAAAGAAACAATCCTCAATTTCCCTGTCTAGCACTGAATCTGAATATATTGCACTAGCAGAATGTTGCACACAAGTAGAATGGATGAAACAAACTCTACAAGACATCAAAATAGTATTTAGAGAACCCACAATTATCCACTGTGACAATACAAGCACGATAAGTCTCTCTAAGAACCCAGTCCATCACTCAAAATCAAAACACATTCCCATTAAGTACCACTATTTAAGAGATCAGGATGAAAACAAGAAAATTAAATTAGAATATGTTCCAACACAAGAACAGGTGGCAGATATGTTTACAAAACCCTTAAATAGAGATATATTGGAATATCGTAGGCAAAAATTGGGAGTAATACTTATTCCTACCTAAAATCTCTCAAGAAAATGATGCATCAATTGGCACCTATTGAGGGGGAGATAGAAATCAACGAAAAACAGTGTCATTTAGTTATGACAAAAAAAGATTGATTGCAGGAGGAGTTACCAGTGGTTAGAAAATTGTTTTATACAGACAGATGATTGGAGAAGAAACCCTTTTCCATTGATGTCAAAGGGGGAGAGAAACTTCATAAAAGGAAAGCTTAATAAGAGGAAAGCATCATCACAGGGGGAGTTTTGAATATGAAGTTAGTGTGTTTCCCTCAATGACAAAGGAGGAGATTGTTGGAAATATTTTCATTGATGTCAACAAACGAAGTGATGATGTCAAAATAGTGTGTAGAGATCGAAATAGGAAATGCATAGATCAAAGCTCAGGAGGATTAACAACTGACTATTAGTTCATAAAAGAATGCACATACAGAATTAAAGCTCAAAAGTACAAAGGTATTTCATGTCTATTGTTGATCACGATAGGATCAACAATCTAATGATAAAATATCAGGAGGGTTAGCGAATGAGGATAAATGCTCTGTAAGAAGAAGTGCATTGCAGATGAATTGACGATTCCTTGAAAATATTAAGAAGTTGACCATTACATAGGAAATTGTGAGAAGACACAGTAGTCGTCTGATCAAAGACTTGACGACCCTGATTGTCTCATATAAATAGGATTAATCCCACATTGGAAGCGTGAATAAATGCATATAGGTTTATATGCACGGCTCTCTCCATCACTTACCGACGCGTAGTGCAAAGGTATGGTGGGGGCTCTAGGTGTTTTGACTCCACGAGAAGCTCACCAGCCTGGAGCCTGGGATGACCTGTCAGGCCCCCTACCTTTTGGTCAAAGTGACAATGACTGTCGATCTAATGATGAATGATCTTGATCGTTAGATATGGAAGAAGTTGCACGACGGTTAGCTATGAGTTCCTTCGGAACTCTGGAATTGGAGGATTTAGAGTGTTGAGGAGTCAAGAATCCCTGAAATGTGAAGTTGCGAAGGAGAAATTTGGGTCGTCGAATCACGGATTGTCATGAACCCTTGATCTGCAATAGATAGACAAATTCATGGATTCGTGATTTGGAGAAATTCCAAAGAGATCATAGTCGTCGGTTAAAAGGAGAACATGTGGCACTAGATCAACGAATTCGGTGATTCGTGATTCGAAGAAACAACGACGAGAGTTGGTCGAAATCCTGAAACGTGAAAATGTGAAACACTCAGCCCTAGGTCATAACCTGAGGTCACATGTAAAATAGTCTATGGAAGAGGAGATAGCACCCTTAGCCTGGATTTCATCATTTCGAATATCAAAAGATTGGCCACAACATATAGCGAATAAACCTGAAAGTCGAAGCTCCGAAGTCAAGGAGTAAGACACGTACTAAGGTCCACGTCATCTTTAGTGATGTCATTAAAGACCACGACAAGCCAGAACATGTGATAGAACACGTTGACAGACCACATCAGCAGAACTCGTCAGCATGGACACGTGGCACAGCCAAATAGTGAAGAGTGTCAACTTGAAATTGGCATTTCAGACACGTGTATATCACAAATCTGAGTGACACGTGGTAGCTACTTGGCACATGCCAAGTCATCAAATGATGTCAGCAAGTTTACATCACATCGTGATTTTTTACATCGGGAGTTTTGAATGGTTGGATGTAACGAAAACCCAAAGGGAAAAGTGTTGAAATCTCATCAATCGTCCATCTTGATGAATGATTAAGTCTTGGCCATCGGATTTAGCAGTAAAAGGATGAGTGTATGGTTAAATATGACCATTGATCTATTTTCATAAATATATATGTGAATCGTCCGATTGTAACGGCAATATCATAATCAGGAGTTTCGAGGAAACTCATAATAGGAGTTCGCGATATGCGAAATCACGAAGCACTCAAATTTTTGGCCCGCGGTCACAACCAGTAGTCATGTGGAGTGAGAATAAAGGAAGGAGATAGTGCTGCTAAGATGCATTTCAGATATCGGGAGTTTGATAAATTGAATTAACTCACAGTCAATCACCCCATATGAGAAATTACGAAAGTCGTCCGTCTCATCAGAAGATCGAATTATGACCGTCGATTTGGTAAAGCGTTCAGACACATGTTCTACTTACCATATGGTTTCCACTGATAGTCATATGGTAAAGAGACATGAAAGGGAATATTGTAATACATCGACTATATTAATAAGCATGTGGTTCTACGTCGTTGGTCATATGCTATAATCATTTTACTATACATCACTATAGTTGGTAAAACCCGTGGTCCTGTGACGCAAGGTCATTTGAAATGGTTTGAAGGAAGCGCCTCTGCAGAAATTTGGTTCATGTGAAATATAACAGATATTTGAGATCGAATTTTAAAGGATTAAATTGATCCATGACAGTGATCAATTTATGGAAAACCTTCACCGTAAAAATGAATAAAACAGTAATTAAATATTGATTAATCGAAGAGATGTGATGGTTGCAACAAAGGGACACAATGTCTTATATCTCACACCAATTTGAAGAATATATAAATGATAAAATGTGGTGAGAAGATAGTGTCTCTGCAATCCAGATCAGAATATCAAACGCTGAAGCAGATTCCAGGAAGAAAATTTAATACTTATGTATTAAGGGTGGTTGGTTGGTGCAAGGGAAAGTTGGTGCCTGTAGAGGGAGTTGGTGCTTCCTTTTCAGTTGTAGCTGACTAAACAGGGGGTCATAGCCTCCTACCAATTGGTGTTGGTAAACCAGGGTGTAGGTGCATCCTGATTAGTTGGTGTTGATCAAAAAGGAAGTACATATTCCTTCTATGTAGCACGTAAAAACAAATTTTACAGTTAATATAAAAGAGTTTGTGGTTTTCCCATTTGGGTTCCACGATAAAATACTGTGTTAAGATTCTGTTTGCATTAATAAATAAAAATTGATATAATTTTTTTGTCACTGATTCACCCCCCCTCTCAGTGACAGGATCTGATCCTTCAGTAACCAAACACTGCATTAAGGGTGTAAAATTGAGAGAGTAAAATAGATTAATAAAAACTACAATTGGAAGCACCACCTAACTTAGTTTGCAGCGACAAGTAATTTGTAGCGCACTCATTTGACATATGAAATGACTCTCAAATGGTTCGATGTGACTTTAAATATCTTTGTACACCTGTTTTAGACAAAACACTTGATGATGACCTTAAAAACATGCAGATAAGACCAATACCTTCCCTCTTTATAAATAATGACCACCACCATAATGATACGAAGACTCTTGTACATGCATTCTAATTAGATTCCTAAACCTAGGATAAAACCAAAACCATGATTTATTGGTAAATAACATGAATCAACACTTTAAGAACCATGACCCTATGACTCAAACCTAAGACTTCAAACAAATGACTGATATAGGAAGGACTGATCACATGACTAACAAAGACCAATGGTGTCCTTTTGAGACCAGACTAACAAAAATTTATAAATGAGTAAAATCTTAACTCCTGAACATTCCATGTGTTAACATCAAGAAGAAATGTTTTTAATCAAATGGTAAGAAATCAATATAAAATCAAAGGAACAATTGATCATAAAGAAAGATAGATATATCTCAAAGAAGGTGATCTTGTAATCATGTGGGGAAAAAGAAAGGAAAAGCTAGGTATGCAGAAGAAGTTTGTTGGTCTTTGGCTTGGTCCTTATAAAATTGAGAGAAATGTTAGAGTTAATTCTGTTGGAAGATTGGTTGTTGTCATTAATTTCAACCCTAGTCATTGGTTTTGGACGGCAAGATTGATGAAGGTATTTGGACATGAAGGAAAATGAACATGAAGATACAACACCCATGGATGGATAGTATACATCATGTTGTTTTCGGTGGTATGTGGAATGTCATATGGATCCTCATGGTTGAGGAGAAATGAATTTTTGAAGATGACAAAGTGAATTAAAGAAGGAAGTACATGTAGGCCCTGAAGATAATTAAAGAAAAGAATTACAAAATAAGAAAGTGTCAAGTCGGCCCTAATGTAAAAAGGAAGTGACATAAATGGTATAAATAAATATCATTATACATTCATTTTAAATACAAGTCTAATTTCAGAGGAAATCATAAGTAAAGAAGGTTGGATTTCAAGGGAGGATGAATTATTTTGGTGATGTGTTCTAAGGTATGTTATTTTCAGGTCATCTTACCATTTTCACTATAAAGTTTTTTTCTAGAATGATTCAGATGTTGAAATTGCTATGGTATTGAGAAGACATGTCAAATTACCTATGGTAGAAGTTTAATCTCTTGATTCTCTACAATTATGGAGATACACCCTGTGGAAGATAGGGTTTTTGACTAGTCCTGAAGCTAGTCAATAAACAGGTGTTCCGGGTAAATAATTCATAACTTCTTCATAGAGAATCCAAATGACGTGGGAAAAATTTCATTGGAAAGAGTATGGACTTTAGTTTTGTGTGTGAGAGTTTCGGAATCTTATGTTAAATATGGAGCGTGGGGAATTATGTACAAGTTCAGTCTCCTGAATAAACCATAATTGAATAAGGTCTACCATTCCTTCTATAACTTCCTTTTGGGGAGGATTCAAGGAGTGAAACTTGGAGAAGTTTCAGAAAATACATTGAGTAATATTATCTATAGGATCAGAGTATTCCAAGAATTGAAGAATAATAGAAGTTGAAGAATTCTCATGAAGCATTATCAGTTTCTATGTGATGGTTGGTTGATGGTGATGATTTAATGTAAAGTTTTATTATCTCTCATATATTCTTGGGTGGAAGGAATGGATAAGGATGGAGAGTTAAACCCTCTCTTGATATTGGAGAATTGTATATTCCTCTTGGATTTTTATCCCTCCCTTTACATTTGGAAGTTGTAGCTACCTTTGGAAGTCATTACTTCCTTTGAACAATAACTATTGATTATTTCTCATGTATTGTGCATGGTGTATTGTGGTGTATTGGTGTAATTCTTATACTATTGTTCATTTCTCATTGGATATAATTGAATGGTTTAAGTATAAGTTGAAAAAATTTTAAATTTTACTTGATATTGATTCACCCCCCCTCTTAGTATAAACAATTGGTATTAGAGAAGGTTACCTTCAGTACAGTTTAACCACTAGAAGGAAGATCCTAAGAAGAAATGGAAGACAACATTCCAAATGGGATTCCACCATTTGATGGAAGAAATTTTGAATACTGGAGTAATAGAATGGAAACTTACTTGAAATCTCTTGGGGAAGATGTTTGGTTCTCAGTTTCTTCAGGAAATAATCCTTTAAAGAAACCAAAGACTGCAGCTCAGAAGGAAGCAAAAAGGAATAACAAATTGGCAATAGATACCATCCTGGATGGATTGAAAGATTCAGTGAAATCCAAGGTGGGATCATGTGCATCATCAAAATATATTTGGGACAAGCTACAAGACCTGTATGCAAGGGAAGAAGCAAAAGAAGAAAAAAGAAGTTGAAGCAAATTTCAACATCTTAGATTTCAATGAAGCAAATAGAGGTTAGTTCTTTTTCTTTAATTGTGAAGGAGTAGGACATGTTGAATTTGAATGTCCTCATCCAAGGATTGAAAGAGATGAAAATGAATAAGAAGAAAATCATGAAGTAGAAATGATTCAACAAGAAGATGAGAATTTTAAAAAATTGAAGCATGTTGAGATTGAAAATAGCAAGCTCAAAGACACACATAGAAAACTAAGAAGTGAATTGGGTAGTTATGAAAAGATAGTTGTAAGATTAAAGAAACAATTAGAAGACTTCCAGAAACTAAGAGAAGAAACCATTTCCTTGAAAACTCTACTTGAAGAAGCAAGAAGAATAACAGAAGTAAAGAAGTTCCAAATGATGAAGAAAGAAGAAGATTGTGAGAAACTTGAACAAGAAGTTGTCTCATTGAGGAAGAGCTTAAGAAACTCTCAAGTGCCAAAAGAATTAACACATCTTGGATGAATGGATGAAAATTCATACAAAGAAGATGCAAATACCAACAAGAAGGTTGAAGAAAGATCTACACAAACAGTTGATGAAAAGTGGACCAGGATACTAGAACGAAGGAATGATTACAAAAGAGATGAATATCCAAGAAGACCTCCTACCTTCAGGAATCAAAGAAGCTTCAATCAGTATGAAGGAAACTATAGGAGAGTATATCATGAACCCATATGGACTACATCACAAAGAAGGTGCAAGATACTAGATATATAAAATATGCAGAAAAGAAATGAAATGCTAGAAATGACAGAATGACAGTAAAATATCCAGCATAATCTTCACAATACACAGAAATGATATACGAAATAGCAACAGAAATAGCACTTTGATTCAGATAGCAATGTTCACGGGCCTCTTCGAGGGGGCAACCTCCAGTCGAGCAGCGCTCTGTTACAATAATCTCCAAGCTAGGGTTTTCATACCCTCAACCCTTATTTATACTAAATGTGTCTATTAAGAGAAGAATCTAGAGGAAGATCCTTCTAGAAGCGGAAGCTTCTATTAGGTCTTCTTACATCCGCCTTATTCTATTTTATTGAAAGGTCTTATTAATATTTACCTTTATTACATCCGAATACATTGATCTACCTATGTGAGGGTTAGGACCTTAACAGAAGGTCACTTACTCCCAAGTATCAAAATTTGTTTCTTGGTCATTGTTATACTTGCAAAAATTTTGGACATAAGGAAATTAATTGCAGAATCAATGAAAGGAACAAATACGCAAGAAACATGAATGGTGTAAATAGAAGATATGGAAATAATCATGGATTTTTCAACAGAATTTATAATTCATTTTACCCATTGATGGACAAAAATATTGTATGCTACAAATGCAATTATATTGGTCACAAAGCACGAGATTGTAGATATATGAATGAAGATGTTCCTATGCCAACCCCAGTATGGAGAAGGAAAGAGATTCCAAACAATGAAGATTTTTGAATAGCATTAACCACTGAAGAATGTAAAGAAGAAGATGAATGGTACATAGACAGTGGATGTTCTTCACACATGACCGGGGATCAAGACAAATTCATCATCTTGAAGAGAAAGGGTGGCAATGCTACATTTGGAGATGACTCTTCTGCCAAAATACTTGGAGAAGGTGTAGTAGAGCTTGGAAGAAAAAATGTAAAAGCAAAGAATGTTCTATTGGTTGAAGACTTGAATCATAAGTACATCTTAAGATATTAGGTTTGATATTTTCTACCATAAGTACATCTTCTACTTTGGTTTTGTTATTTCCTAAACTGACAGTGCCTTTTCCCAATATTTTCGCTGACATATTATCTCCAAAGGTTACTTTTCCTTTTCCTTTCTTGTTTAAATTGAGAAATTTTCTTTGATCTCCAGTCATGTTTTTAGAACATCCACTATCTATATACCACTGACATCCTTGGTTTCTCGCATATAGGACTACATTGCACTATGTTTGTTGTTTCTTCCATACTTTTTTATTATTGAGAATATTTATCCTTTTGTCATATTTTGACAATTTACATTCACTAGATTTATGACCATAGTTGTTGCATTTGTAACATTCAATATTGTAGTCTTGTAAGGGAGAGAAGGAGTTATAATTTATTCTTTCTGCATTATCCTTATTATTTTCATATATTTGAACATTTCTTGGATTGTACTTTCTATAACCTGTATAGTGTGTTTCTTTATGTCCAAAATTTTTTGCAGGAATAGCAATAACCAAGGAATATATATTGATTTATGTTAGACGGATTCCTTCTGATGATTCTATTCTTCTCGTCATCTTTTTCTTTAGTAGAAAGTGCAGATTTGTGTTTATTTGGGATAGTTTTCAATGGTATTGTTCTTGTTTTCTTTTCCTTTCTTCTTATGGGGTTCTTAAGAACATCTGCATACATGATTTTTTCATTTTCTTGTTCTGTAGAGGGATCATATCCTTGTCGTGTCTTATCATTTGATGATCTCTGACTGATAAGAATATTATTCAATATTTTTGAGTTGTTTGCAAACTTAGACTGAATATCTTTTTTTTCTAGTTTCCCTTTTAGTTGAACTATTCCATCCTCCAATATCTTACATATTTGTTGTTTTTCATTGAGTTATTTATTCAATATTTTTTATTTTTTTTCTTTCTTTCAGTTGATTTTTTAACTTAATAATCAATTGTTCTGACTCACTAATGGTTTTGGAAACTTCCTTTTCTCTTGATTTAGTAGCTTCTTCAATATCTAGAAGTTGTTCCCTTAGTAACTTGTTTTGATTTTTAGATTTTCTTAGTTCTTCAATTGCACAAATGAATTATTCCTGAGATTTGCTTCTTCTTCATATTTTGAACGATTATCATCTTCGGCCTTTATTCCCATAAATAGAAGCTTTAGCTCCTCTTCTTCACTTTCTTCAGATGAGCTACTATCTTCTTGGGTAAAGAACATTTTCTTCTTGTTGTAGAACTTCCTTTTATCTTTAGTTTTGTTTTTCTTTTGATCTTTGAAGGTTCTTTCATCATCACTTTCCTCCTTCTTAGGATAGGGACATTTATTGGCAAAGTGTCAAATTTTTCCACAGTTGAAACATATTAGAGGAAACTTTCCTTTGTATTTCTCAGTCCCTTTCTTGAGTTTCTTCATGAAGTTGGAAATTTCTTCATCAGATATATCTAATAACTTGTCATTGGTCTTTTTCTCCTACCTCATCTTTGTTTTAGATGATTTAAAGGTTGTTTCTCCTTTTGATGGTTTTATGTTCCCTATTCTCATCTCATATGTTGTAAAACTTCTATGAAGTTGATATATTATGAGTTTTTCAAGTTTTGGTCTATCTTCAATTGTGGAAATCCTAGCATCATATCTCATAGGTAATTACCTTAATATATTTTTTACAATAGGTTTATCGGTAATTTCTTCTCATGTTTCTTTTATTGAATTAACTACCTCATCTACCCTATGAAAGTATTCAGCTATGTTCTCTTCTTCTTTCATATTCAAATTTTCAAACTGATTTATATAAGTTTGTAGTTTGGCTTCTTTGACTTTTCTATCTCCTTCATATATAATCTCATATTTCCTTAGCTGAATTATAATGCATAACCTTCACACATATAGAATTTGTCAATCCTCCTAGAATGGCATTAACTACTCTTGATTTTTCATTACAGATCTTCTTTCCTACAATATATGTGGGTGGATTAGTTGGTGCAGTGTAACCATCTACAACATATTACCAGACATCAAAACCAAGATCCAACAAGTATATTTTCATTATTATTTTCCAGAAAGAATAACCACCTCTACTAAACAATGGTGCTTTGTTGGAAGACATTCCCTCTTGCTGATCCATTTCTTTCAAGATCTGCCTTCCAATTATTAGACTATGTTGAAGGCACTGGATCTAATACCAATTGTTGGAAATACTAAGAGGGGAGGGTGGGCGGGGGGGGGGGTTGTTGTAGGTGAATCCCCCTGCGGACAAGTGGATTCCCTCTTGGTCTCTAGACTCCTAAGGCCAAGACAGAAAAGTGCTTAACATGGACACTGACTTCCTTTTAGATCTAATCAAACTAATAAATGAAAGATAAGGAGGAAGATACCCATTTACAACAAAATTTCAAAAATCCTAAAAAAGATGTGGGTATTCTGCCCAAATTGCATCCTCATGCTCCCAAGTAGCATCCTCAGGACCGTACCAGGTCCATTGGACCTTTAAAATCCCTATGGCTCGATTCTAGAGTTGTTTTATTTTTTGGTCCAAAATGTGTACCAGATGCACTTGAAAAGTGCCTTCTTGCTCCACCTGAATCACATTCCAATCAATAACATGATTAACATCAGGTATATATTTATTGAGTAATGATACATGGAATACATTATGAAAAGACATAGATGTAGACAATGCAATCATATAAGCTACTGGACCAATCCTCTCTAGGATTTCAAACGGCCCACAATAATGAGCTGCCAACTTTGAACAATTTCCCAACTTTAGGGAAATTTTGTTGGCTTTCACTTTCAAGAATACATGATCACCCAATTTAAATTCCCTGTGAGTTCTGCCCTTATCAACATAACTTTTCTGCCTCCTGTCTTGGGCAGCCTTTAAATTTTGTTTATTTTTATTATTTTCTCCTCCATTTCCCTGAGAAAATCTGGCCCAACCACTGCTCTGTCTGCTGGGTTATCCCAGCTTAGTGGTGTGTTGCACTTTCTACCATAAAGTGCCTCAAATGGGCCCATCTTTAGATATGCTTGGTACCCATTGTTATAAGCAAACTCTACCAAGTGTAGGTAGTCTTCCCATTTTGATGGTTTATCCATCACATACATCCTCAACATATCTTCAATCACTTGATTCACCCTCTCTGTTTACCCATCTGATTCTGGATGATAAGTTGTACTACAATTAAAACTTGTTCCAAATCCATTAAATAATCCCTTCCAAAATTTTGAGGTAAATTTTGGATCACTGTCAGACACAATTGTTTTGGGTATGCCATGTAATCTAGAAATTTCCTTCATATAAACATCAACGATGTTGGATGCCTTGTGAGTGATCTTAACTGGAACAAAATGGGCATCTTTAGTAATCTTATCCACCACTACCATGATAAAATCATGTTGCTTGTTTAACCTGGGAATTTTGGTGATGAAATCCATTGTTACAACTTCCCATTTCCACTCAAGAATGGGTAATGGTTGTAGAAAACCAGATGGGTGTCTATGCTCAACCTTTACTTTTTGACATTCCAAACATCTGGCAATAAAATCAACAACCTCTTTCTTCATGCCTTGCCAATAATATTGGCTCTTGACAAATGCAATAGTTTTCTAATATCCTGGGTGCCCAACATAAGGCACATCATACATTTCTCTCAATATCAAGTTTTTCAATTCCTGAGAATTTGGTACATAAATTCTCCCCCTGTACATGAGAATTTCATCATTATCTATCTTATATTCCTCAATTTTCTGTTGCAAAATACCTTGCTGTAATTTTTCCACTAATTCCTTGTATTGCAAATTTGATTTGGAAGCCTCTGTAATTCTGGCGTTCAAATATGATTGGTACATGCTAATGGCTGTAGCATGAAATTCATGTACTCTTCTGCTGAGTGCATCAACCACTTTGTTCTCTTTTCCCTTGATATGCTTTATATCAAAGTCATATTCACTTAGAAATTCTAACCATCTGGTTTTCCTAGCATTTAGAGTTGATTGATCAAATAAATATTTCAGATCGTTATGGTCTGTTCTTAGCTCAAACCTTTTACCCATGAGGTAGTGTCTCCATTTCCTTAAGGCATGCACTATGGCTTCCAACTCCAAATCATGAGTGGCATAGTGTCTGTTGGTCACTATAATTGCTTAATTAATTTTAAACAACTAAGTGAAACATAAATTATCAACCCAGGGAAGTCTTTTGTTTCAAAGATAGCCACGCACTGTATATGCTCAATTCCAAAAGCATTTAGTGTTTTAGTAAAGAATTCATTCTATCTATGATTGTTGAAGTGAACTGAAGTTCTGAATTAGATCACAAGAAAGAAATCTTCCTAATTGCAATTCTTCACAGTTAAACTAAGAATCCTGGATTACATTTCAAAACATCATTGCAATGGGAAAGAA
>JASDQU010218543.1:14312-26691 GCA_032191745.1 Picea mariana | reverse complement strand
TGATAATATGAGGGGAACGGACGATGGTTCTTCAAACCCCCTTTGGTGGCTAACCAAGACCCATGAATACCAACTTACTAAGCTACCCAATCAATCACCCCAACAATGGTCAAGTAGATTAGTGTAAGGTCCAAGCAGTTATCTGAAATGAAAGAGATCTAATGCATACATAAGAAGGTTATAATGATCAAATATGACACATACCATGATACCTTGGACCAATTACCTCATGGAGCAAGAGCCCTCTCTGATGCAAACCCAGGCCGGTAGTGATGGAGGCTGGTACTGCTGACAGGACAAAGCTGGCTGAGAAGAAGAAGATGGGTCCTCCAGGACCATGCTTAGGTCGCTCCTGCTCTCGGTACTCCATGTCTAGGACCTTGTGGGCCTCGAGACATGATCTCCTAGTTATCCCTAGATGTCGGGGATAACAGTACTAACCAACAAACAAGCTTGCACACGTAGTTTTATTGTTGCTTTGTTCTCGGGCAGGGATACTTCTTGGTTGTACTCCGGTTATCTTTATTCGCCATAGGCTAGACTTTCTGATCAGGTGGTGGCTTGTGAGGGGGGGATTATCCTTTAGCTCTTAAACCTTTTGCTTTCTCAAAACTCCAGGTCACCGGGGACGTCTCCCCTGGGCTTTACCTCCCTAAATAAAAAGAACCTTTCCATCGAGGTGACAGTGGGTGGGATTGGTTCAGTTACGCTAGTTTGATCTCTTTTTATCCATCTATTATCCATCATATCTTTCTTGTTGAGAAGGGTTTCCCATGATACTTCTTGTGTTCTTGTGCATGGTGTTTCTTCATGTGATCTTGGTTGCTGCAACATTATTGTTTATGGTTAAGTGAAATGCTAAAATGGAATGAACTTCATGCTTAACCTAACTTATGAAAAATCAACACCCTCATGGGGGAGAAAACCCAACAAAAACTTCCTTAATATAGATTGCCAATACAATGCCAAGATAAAAGACCAAACACTAGAGAATATCCAAGACTGAGCAATGCGCCTCTCTCTTCTCCTTCTAACTGCAACTTCCTTCAAACTTGCGCACTAGATGAGTGACTTGAGTGAGTGAGGTGCCATCCTCACTTATTTATACTAGCTGGGAGGCGCTAGGGTTGTGTCTCTTCACCAAGCTAGGCCGACTTCTTCAACTAGTGGTTAAAACCGCTTTAATTAGCCCTAAAGGCCGACTTCTTAATTAGCTCCATATAAACATGATTTGACCAATCCACAATAGGGGATTTGGTCATACATAAGTTTGACATGATCAATCCACAAAAGGGGATTGATCTATTTAATAATAACTCAATTATAATTAGAATATACTTTGCAGTTACAATATTTCAACACTCTTCCTTAACAAGAAGGGTATTCTACAATACAACATCATCAGGAGAGAGAGAGGGCAACAACATCATCAACATCTGAAACATTGACTAGCATATCTATAAATCATCGAAATTTTTTCTTCGTCATCAATAACATCATCTTTCACAGCATGGAGCTGGAGTAGCATCATCATCATCTGCATCAACATCAATTAGCATAATGCTAAGGCAACAACATCGACACCATCATTAATAGCATGAGGTTAGTATAACAACATCAACAACAACACAAGGCTGATACATCATCATAAAAAATAGCACAAGGTTGACACATCATCATCAATAACAACAACACGACACTGAAACAACATCATCATCAACAACACGAGGTTGAGCAACAACATCATCAACAACACGAGGCTAGAGCAACAACACCATGATCACGAGGCTGAGATAACATCATCATCATCATATAGCAACAAAATGAGGCAGGTGAAACCACAACATTTTGTGGTACTCTGACAGTCCCTACAGTCCCTAGGGATCTGCTTTGGAATAATAAGATTCCCTAGGGATCTGCCTTGGAATCATAAGATTCCCTAGGATATAAAATCCTAACGAAGCTTCCACGTGGTACTTTGACAGACCCTCGTTACCGGACCTTTGGGATTTGCCCATGAATTAAAAGATTCCCTAGGATATAAAATCCTAACTGAGCTACCACTACTGACCATAGCTGGCATATACATGCACAGGTACTCTGACAGACCGTGCTTACCAGACGTTCGTGATCTGTCCAGGGATGATTAGTCCCCTAGGATATAAAATCCTAACTGAGCTACCCATTGTTGGTTAGGATACCATAGTATCATCAACATCACTCTCCCTTTCGAGGGAGGTCCTTTCAGACTATACCAAGATTGTCTCGAAAGTATTCAAACTTTACATGAGATAGAGGCTTAGTCAACACATCTGCAACCTGCTCATCTGTGCCAACATATTGGAGCTTTACAACTCCCTTCTGCACCATACCAACCATGAATGCAGTGATACCGAATTTCTATGTGCTTCGACTTGTCATGGAAGACAGGGTTCTCCGTCATCTTTTTGCAACTCTCGTTATCACATAGAATCACAATTAATTCCATCTCCACATCAAATAGACCTGTCAACAACTTCCGAAGCCATATGGCTTCACAACTGGCGGAACATGCTGCAATGTATTCCGCTTCTGTCATGCTAAGAACAATATTGGATTGCTTCCTGCTCTACCATGAAGTTATGTCTAACCCCAGATTGAAACAACATCCTGAAGTGCTCTTTCTATCAGAGACACTTCTAGCCCAATCTGAATCAGTATAACCAACCAGTCTGAAGTCATGATCTCCATTATAACAGAGACCAAAGTCCAACGTACCCTTAAGGTATATTATCACATGTTTTGTAGCAACAAGGTGAACACGTCTGGGCTCTACCAGATACTGATTCGAGGTGTTCACAGCATACCATATATCTGGCCTGGTATTCGTCAGATACATCAACGATCCAATGATCTATCTGTACAACGGAGCATCAACCAATTCTGACGAAGTATCAACCAAGAGATTCAACTTTGTTTCCATGGGTGTGTTCATGGCTTTACATTCCAACATATCAAACCTCTTTAGTATTTCAACTGCATACTTC
Source organism: Picea mariana (assembly GCA_032191745.1). Lineage (NCBI taxonomy): Eukaryota > Viridiplantae > Streptophyta > Pinopsida > Pinales > Pinaceae > Picea > Picea mariana. The sequence continues at coordinate 23,665 of JASDQU010218543.1, read as the reverse complement.
CCTTGGTTAAGGAAGATCTTCTCTGGGCTCTGCCAAACCTCAAGACCTAAGAACTAATGCATTAGGCCTAGGTCTTTCATCTCAAACTCTGCAGCGAGTTTCTTCTTACAATCTGTGATGATCTTTTCTTTTCCAGTTAAGAATAAGTCATCTACATACAACAACAATATAACTGGCTCATCATTCATAACCTTGAAGTAAATGATAGAATCAACTTTACTCTTGGTAAATCCCAAGCTCGTTAAGAAACTGCGAATTATGTCATACCAAGCTCTAGGAGCTTGCTTCAACCCGTACAGAGCCTTCTTCAACCTGCAAACATGAGTCTTTCTATCTTAAACTTTAAACCCTTGAGGTTGTTTGATATACACTTCTTTTTCAATAACACCATTTAAGAAGGCTGTTTTTACATCCATCTGGTGTAACTTCCACTTCATCTTGGCTACAAGAGCTATGATGGTTTTGATAAAAGTGTATCTAGCTACCAAAGAAAACATCTCTTCATAATCAATGCCTTCCTTTTGAGAAAAGCCACGAGCTACAAACCTTGCTTTATGTTTTTCAATACTTCCATATGCAACATGTTTGATCTTGAATAACCATTTGGAAGATACCACATCTTTATTCTTCGGTCTGGGAACTATTTTTCCATACATCATTCTTTATAATGGATTGGTATTCTTCTGTCAGGGCATTTGCCCATTCTTTCTTCTGAATGGCTTCTTCAAAGCAAGTTGTCTCCTTTTCTATGAGATCACACATCAAAGCCATGTAACTGGAGAATGGATCAGGTTTCTTGATTTGTCTCATGCTTCCTTCTGCGGCACCATACTTCTCTCCATCCTGAATGAGTTCCCTTGCCCAAGCTGACTTTCTCTTGTTAGAGATCGTCATTTGGGGAGGTTCTTGAGATTCTATCATATCATGATCTCTTGGAATCTCATCATCAGGGGTATTTGTAACTTCCCTCACTGGTTCTGTAACTCTGGGAGCTATAGGCTCTTCTTCATATACATTTTTCATTCTCCTACACCATTTTGTTGAGGATTGTAGGGAGTGGTGAGTGCCCTCTTAATCCCAACATATCTGCAAAAACTTATAAATTCTTTTGAGGTGTATTCTCCTCCATTGTCTGACTCGAATATCATGATTTTTCTTTCAGAGAGATTCTCTATCAAAGCTTTGAATTCCTTGAATTTTACAAACATTTCATCTTTTGATTTCAAGAAATAAACCCAGGTCTTGCGAAAATAATCATCAATAAATGACACATAGTATACATACCCACTAAGAGAGGTTGATGGCATTGGGCCACATACATCTAAGTGGATGAGCTCCAAGATTCCCTCTGCTTTACTATTGCTCTTTGGGAAAGGGTTCTATGTTTTTTCCTTGTGCACATCCCTTGCATAGACCTTCATGATCAACTTTAAATTCTGGTAGACCTGTCACTACCTTGCTTACATATGGTATGGCTTTGTAGTTGATGTGAGCTAGTTTTCTATGCCAATGTTCAAATGGACTCTCAGTGGAGTGAGTCGAGGCTGCATCTGAGTGACCTTTTAATTTATATAGGCCACCTTCTTCCGTTCCAATAACAATTGCATCTTCTATGGTTTTTCCTTTAGGCCACATAAGGACTTCACCATCTATGAATGCAACCGTGAAACTGTTCTTATCTAAAGTTGAGATAGAAAGAAAATTATTTGTCAAACTTGGTACATAGAGTACATCCTTCATCTTCATTAGGGTCCCCGAATCTAGTTTGTAGGTGGATTCTCCCACTCCTTTGATAGGGTACTAGTTGTTGGTCCTAGGATTAAACTTAAGGCAACCTGAGGATAAAAAACCCTCGATGAAAGGAACTCCCCTGATGACAACACCCAAGGTACCTGACCTAACTATGATCCGTGCAGACGTTATTACACTATAAACCCACGCAGGGGTGCGGACATTTCATTTACAAAAATTTAAGTGCTGGGGCATCAGATACCCAGTAGAACCAATTCTGTCTTCGACATAGATAAATCTTCATGATACATGAGTTGACCCCTGTGCTGAATAGGCGGTCAACATCTGGCTCCACCTGGGGACGTGTGGTCGACCAACTCGAATGAGGCGGAGATCATACGAGAATCCAGCACCTACAAAAGTGATGCTCACACAATGCAAGTATCCAAAATTTAACATTAGTACATATTCATACATGATAAATGAAATCAATAATATAAACATCATTTACATAATGAAATTTCTAAAGTACAACATTATAAACTACAAATTTGAAACTATGATACCGAAAATAATTTCTAAGTACATATTGACATAATGAATTGAAATAATACAACATTAAAATACGAGGAAGGGTTAGAGATACGTTACAACCACCCATGGAATGGGTGAAATGATGCCGCAAGTGTCTGAATAATCCGAGTCCAGGATGACTCACAGAAGACCCCTTCCCAAGTTTGATCAACTTGGAACTTTTTATAAGGAAGAACCAACCAAGTATCATCATCCTTCTTCCTTTCAACCAAACACTGGAATATGACAAGCCCTGTAAATTCTGAATGCTTTGCTGTTCATGCTTGTCAAGGTGGAGGACCAACCAATTATCATAATGATCTGACATTGATAAACTAAAGCTGCCTTCCATTTCCATATAATCCTGCATTAATAAATCCTTTGGTTGAGAAACTGAAGAAGAACATACCATTGGAACCATCATATTGTTTTCCTCAAAATTTTCAAAGTTATCCTTCAAAATGATTGGTTCATCGGGTGGTGGGTGGGAACTCAAATGATCTAGATATTTAACATTTTCAAACTCAAGTTCCTTCACCTCGTCAAAATAGATGACTGATTCATCTATGGATCCATCTGGAATTTCCCCATGAGCTCCCTTATCTTTTTCACTGTCAAGCTCAAGTCCATGGGGGTCCAGATATTCAATACAAGTCTCTGTGCAATCATCATCCATGATTTTCAATCTATTGTCAATGGCCACAAATTGTTCATTTATGGTCCCACATGGTTCTTCATGGGCAAACTGCATGTTTGTAATAGTTTCTTTAAGTTCCTCAATGGGATCTGGTGGATCATCAACCTTTATGCCTGAGCTGGTTGTTTTTATATTTGAAAGATTTTTCTTCTCCCATTTTCCCATAAAATCATCAACCAACTCACTGTAAACTTCCTCCTGATCATTTCCAGATCTTTCCAAAAAGTCATGCAGAAAGTCCCGAATATTCCTGATTGATTTATCATCATGCATAAGAAACCAATCGCAAGCACTTCCTTGATCCTCCAAAAGAGTCCAAGAAAACATACTCATAAGAGCATCCTCATGGATAGGTGTATCATCCCAATCATCAACTATATTCCAAAAGGCCTTGATATGAGCACAAGCATTACCATCCTCATGAAATCCAAACTCAGACACATTATCAATAACATTTTCAGGTATATAATTAGGACAACCAACTATCTCTGAAAAATCAAAAGGTCTTGTTATTGAACTCATTGAAAAAAATCTGGGACCCAAAATTACTAAGGATCCAACAAGAAAGACAGCATGCCAGCTTCATCCAAAAACCTTTTTAAGTTCAAAGATGAAACAAGCAAGCTGTGAATCCCTTCTTGAAAAATGCCTTGTCAAATTATTTAGAAGTGGAGTCGCCAGATGACCAAGTTTACTTCAGACAAACAAGGGCATCAAACAAAGCAAAAACAAGAAAGAAAACAAAGATTAAAATTATTAAGTTAGGAACAAGGATGGGATACCAGTGAATGCTTCCCCTCCAAGAATTTCAAGCAGCCAACAAGGATTGCTCCTTGCAGTATGCTTGATAGATTAGTTCAATGGAGTCGCCACTTGGAAAAGAATCACACAAAGCTAACCCATAAAAGTTCAAAGAATTTTAAAGGACTAAAGTTTTTATTACAAAGTTCTTAAAGAATAAAGAATAAGTTAAGTCGGTTAGACCAAGGATAAATGACTTATCCCCGGCAACGACGCCAAAGATGTTGCCGTCCTTATGCACACTTGCAAACGTGAGCTAAGTCATGCTCACTTAGTGTTCCCTCGGAGACACAATGTCTAAGCCCCAGCCCACACTATCACCTTGACTGGAAGCTTCTTCCTTCTAGGCTTACTCCTAGGGAAGCCAAGGGGGGTAGTCCCTAGTTACTAAGTTAATTTTAATTACAATGTTCTAGGAGTTAGTTTCAATTGATTATAGGCCAAGGGGAAAACTAGCCTAATATGATAAGCAGCAATGCAAGTGCAAATCTAAGTCTAAATGTGAAGCAGCCCTTTCCCTAAGTCAACTAAAGACTAGTGCCTAAGGTTGGGCAAGGGGTCAACTATGTTTTGGGGGGTTCAATTTCAAGAAGTTTTACAATTTAATCAAACCAAACTACCCAAAACCCCAAGATTAGAATTACTTACAAGATTATACAAGTTTACAATAAATGCAAGATATACAAAGATATACAATAGATACAAGATGTACAAGAGATAAAAGAATTCACACCCTAAGGCCAAGCATGCCCCAAGTGGCACTTACTCCACTTGGACTGCCTTCACTGGCAACTAACCACGAAAGCACTCAAGGATCAAAACAAGTGATGCCTCCCCAAGTGGGATACTCAATCACTTATTTTATCCACACCATAAAGACAATTGATCAACAAGATATATCAATGATAACAAACCAATATGTCACATCAACATGAAAGATAAAGACCAATAGTTGCAAGGAAAAGATATAGCAATGAATTTATCACAAAGTGTGTTTGCCTATCGATACGTCTACTTTCCCCCAAGCATACACAAAGTGATCTATGCAATTAATGTACTTTCTTAAGAATTTTATTTCCCACCCCCTAACTAGATGTGTGTCCCAACTTCTAATTCCACCAAATAACTGCCCGGTGCTCAAGATACTGGGGCTACGAGTCCCCAGCCTAGCTTCCAAGGTCAGCCCGTCGCCACTGCAAGTAAGAGGTAGTTCTGTCACGGGATCTCCCCAACGAAATCACGGGACGGTCCCCCGCCACTTCCGCCGGACTGTCCCTCTTACCCGTTTTAGATGATGGAAATAGTTGCTAAAGACCCCTAGAATGTTACTAAGTGTTGTTAGGACCCTCGGGTAGGTCTTTAGGTGTGTTGGGTACGTTTTAGATAAGTTTTAGGCAATTTTATTTTATCTTCTTAGCGTATGGCCGTGAGCAAAATTTATCCAAAACGAGTGCTTGAAAAGACAAGATTATATCATCATCTACATATAAGATATAGCATAAAGATAGCACAATGTTTAAACAACTAGATAAGCATCACATGAAGGATTATACAAGATATTGAAGTATAGAACCATAAGCCACTCACATGTTATATGCCAACTATAGAAATGGAAGATTAAACTTTAAAGCACTTAGATGTTTAAACCATTAGCATACGAGATGATATAAGATACTTGCAATATGTTAAGATGTGTATGAGCTTAAGAGTTTGAAAGAATTATAGCATATGTGTTAAGTTATCAACATCAAACCATTAACATATTACCACAATGTGTATCAAAAGTGTGTGAAAACCCAAGAGGGCCGTGAGCATCTAAAGATCCAACATATGAAAGATTTAAACCAAGAATTGTAATGTATGACGTGCTATAAACCAAGTGAGGCCGTGGGCATCAAGGTGTGTGAGATGAGTGTTTATGTGAGCAATTAGGTGTTGAGAAGGTGAAGTGTTATAACCATAATCTTTACTCCATAAACCTTATATCATATGTGCTAAAACCACAAGCATAAATCCATAGAACATAAACTCATATGTGTTGCAGCATTAAGTGTCAAAAGTGATCAAGGCCGTGAGTGTAAAGTGAACTAGGCCGTGGGCTAGTATGTAGGCTAGGCCGTGAGGACTAGGCCGTGAGCCTTGAAGAGTGAGGCCGTGAGCTTATGACAGCTAGGCCGTGAATGTGGGGTGCCCAAAATGCACTAGGCCGTGAGCTTATGATAGCTAGGCCGTGGGCTCAAGCCCCTCCAAATTATTACTTAGTGTGTGATCTCAAAGTGCATCAAAACATTAATCACTACCCATATGTGCTTCCTAAGTTATGGAATGAAATATCTTTAGAAAAGCAAAGGAACTTAACAAACAAAAGAGATCTAGAGTATCACCACTTTACTTCATATGCATCCAATGATTAGTTTAACAACTCAAGAGATCTAGATTTAAAACATGTAGTCACACTTTCAAACTATCTAATCATTAGTCATAAAAAAACAAGAGCATATGAAATATTAGAAAGGAAACCAAGCTTGTGAATGAAAGATTAACTAAGAGATGATCAATTTCTAAGCTAGAGAAACACCACAAGTTATTTCCTTAAGGCCAAGGCGATTTTGGGGATGACTCCCCCAAGGTGCCGGCAAGTGAGATTAATGTTATTGGTTATGATTTTAATTTTTAAAAGCAAGTATGAACAAAACTTCGAAGGAAAACACCACTACAAAGGCCAAGATGGTGGCTATGCCTTCCGGTATTGGCCAATGAGGGTAGCTGATCTAAATAACAAATAAAAATGGAATATGATTTAATCTAAGTGTTATATGAACAAAAGAATGGCTAACTAAGTTAGGTTTGATTTTGGATCCAAAGGACTTAGAGAAACTTCAGAAATTTAGAGAAATGCAAGGGAGAAGAGGAGAGATGTTACCCAAACTGAAGAATGTTGAGTTTGGAAGCCTCTTGGGTGTTATGAGCAGCTTATATCCTCAAAATAGATCGCTATCCTGCAAAAACAGCAAGCAAAGCTTGCTGGAAATGCTGCAAAAACACCAAGAAAAGTTACAGAAATTTTCTGTGTATACACAGAAAATTTCCAGCAAACAAATATGATAGATAAAAGATATATTTTGACCTCTCTAAAGCTAATATATTAGCTGAAAAATAAGTTGGAATGACTGCAGAAAATAATATGGCAAAGGAAAGAGATTTGGAGTGTTAGAAAGTTTCAAGAATAGACTCCTCCCCGAGCACTACCCAAGTGAAACTTTTGAAATGACCTGCAAAAGCTTAGAGCAAAGGTGAATATGGCATAGATAGTTTTCTTAAACAACAATAGGAAGAGATAACTACAATCCTAAGTTATCCAAGATAAACATAAACTAGCAAGTGATAATCTTCAACTAGTTTACCTAAGCAAGACAACTTGTACCCAAGATCTAATACCATAAACAAATTAACCAAAAGTAAGCAATATCACCTCATATGAATGGAGCATAAAAGATAACTATAAACACACCAATGATCCTCCAAAGCTTTTTCTCATTACCAAAATGGGAGAGTTGTTGTAGCTACTAGTTTGCTACTAGACCTCCAAGAGCAATGAATGGATGGCAAAATGGCAAGAGCAAGAAGATGGGATAGTGAAAAATTTCAGCATAATAGTGTTAGCACAAAGATTGGTGAGTGAAAGAGTGAGAGAGGGCTGTATTTATACCCTAGGAGGCAAAAGGAAGTGACTTGGATGAGCTCCAAGTGTCAAATCAATAGCTAGAGCACACATCTCAAAGAGAGGGGCGCCCAAGCTAGGGTTTGGGAGAGAGAAAAGTGAAATGGATGGTTTAGATGAGTGTTGGGATGAGTCAAGGGTCCCAAAAGGGCGCACTTGGCAACTTAGGAGGGCCCACTTGCTTAGAATAGCAAGTGGGGTTAGGTTTAGGGTGATATGAGTGGTCATCCAACAAAGGGGGCGCACCACTAAGGAGGGCGTGAGGTTTAGTGAGAGGAGAGTTAGGTAAAGGGTTAGGTTTTTGGTTTAGTTAGGGTTTTGGTAAGTCTAGGGGAGCGCTCCACATGTGTGGAGTGTCTTTTCCTCTTCTCAAGGAGAGATTTGGGGGATTTGGTTGTTAGTGGGTCGAATTTCCCCTTAGGGCAAGGGAAAAAAGGGTGAAAAAGTGAATTAATAGGTTGAATTAAGTTGGGAAAAGGTTAGGATGGGTTTGGGTAGGTTAGGAGGGTCTAACTTGCTCATTGCCACCTTAACATCCACTCACTAACTCAAAATTACAATGTTTTTATGACATTTTAATAATGTCATTTTAGCAATTAAAATTGCTGTTTTTCCCTAAACTGACTCTGAGTGGACTAAGACATAGTTAACTTAGTCTGACTGAGCTGAAACTTGGTCCATGGGTGTAGGGAGTGCTATTCCATTCATTTTGAGCACAAATACCCCTATCTTTCTCCCAAAGACGAAGTTTTTACAATGTTAAGCTCAAAAAATAATTAACTAATTAAATTTTAATAATTTAATTAATTAAAAAAAACTACTCTAGACTCGACGAAATTCCGCGAAACTTTAGACACTGCCTGGCATGGTCATTTACAACATTCCTAAAAGGTTACCGAATGAATGAGACCATCAGAGCGCCTTCCACCACTTTGGAGGAAGTCAATGGAGGGAAAAACTCAAGGGAAGTCGGCCAGGAGCTTGTCTGGTCGACAACCTGAGGATAAAAAACCCTCGATGAAAGGAACTCCCCTGATGACAACACCCAAGGTACCTGACCTAACTATGATCCGTGCAGACATTATTACACTATAAACCCACGCAGAGGTGCGGACATTTTGTTTACAAAAATTTAAGTGCTGGGGCATCAAATACCCAGTAGAACCAATTCTGTCTTCGACATAGATAAATCTTCATGATACATGAGTTGACCCCTGTGCTGAATAGGCGGTCAACAAGATTAATTACTAAATCCGCACTGACCAGGCCCCTTTTGAGGTCGCTGAGGGGATGGTTTATTTGCCAAATTGAAATTACTGAATTGAAACTAATCTAACAATTAGTATTCTACTTGCAGAATGGAAAATTTGATCTAAGCTAAAAATTATGCAAAAAATGACACAACCACCGGACACACCGCTCCCCCCAGGGGGAATGAAGAGAAGTAACTTATAGGCTCACTGATTTTATTATGATCCTTGTACAATGCTTATTGCAGTGACTTGTGACCATTCATTAGGGGGGTCACAAGCCTTTACAAAGTTTTACAAAGAACTATGAAGTAGAAATGGTGCTTCCGGGGGTCCGGGTTGTTCCTTTTCCGCCCAAAACGGACAGAATCTCCTTCTATTTGTTCGTCAACCTGCACAAAACAACGAACAAAAGAGGATAAAAGATGCCCAAAAACACTTTGGAAGTGTCTTGGGTTATGAGTCAAAATCCAAAAAATTTCTAAGTTATTTTCTACAAATTTCGGAAAAAAAGGAACTAAGGAATTCAAGCTAAAAAGCTAGTTTCCTTAGGGTCTTTTGTGGCTGTTATAAACAACAA
>JASDQU010218538.1:18229-32642 GCA_032191745.1 Picea mariana | reverse complement strand
GAGTGTATTATAATTCAAAGTGAATACAAAATAAATTATTTCAATAATAAATTTAATGAAGAAATTAGAAGTGGGTTAACCCTAAAATAAGGAAAGTGGGCCAAGTGACCTAGAAGATGTTTTTAAGGAAGCTACTTGGAGAGTATAAATAAGAGGCAAGGCTCTCTCATTTTAATCACACTTGAGAATATTGAATATATATAGGCATCTAAGGTAATAAAGGATATCTAATCCAAATTTATGAGGGAAGGTGAAGAAAAGAAGGCCGAAATGCAAGGAAGCATAAATTATTTTGATGGTGCTTTCTAAGGTATGTTATTTACAAGTCATCTCACCATTTTCGCTATAACTTTTTTTCTATAATGATTCAGGCCGTGAAATTGCTATTCCATTGAGAAAACATACCCAAGTATATGTGGTAAAAAATTCATCTTGTGGGTTGTTTTATTTTGGGAGTTACACTCCGTGGAAAATAGGGTTTGTGGCTAGTCCTGAAACTAGTCAAAACCATGTGTTTCAGGTAAAAACGTCATAACTTATTTATAAAAGATACAAATTATGTGAGACCAAATGTGTTGGTTAGGGTACATTATTTAGTATTATTTTTAACATTTTCATATCAATTCAACGAATATTTCGTGCAGGGCACACTCTACAAGGTCGCTCTCTTGAATAAGCCAAAATTCAGCAAGGTATGCCATTTTTGCTATAACTCTTTTTTTCAGAGGTTCCAAGTAATGAAACTTGGAAAAAACATTGAAGAACATTGTGTATCATTTTCATATATTTATACATTATAAGTTCAAAGTTATGATTACTTCAAGTTAAGGTTGTTGACTAGTCCAAAACTAGGCATGTGAGACTAAAGAAAATTTTGATGAAAAATCTAGTCTCTTGTTGTTAAAGTTAAGGAATGTTTGCAGGAATGTGATCATGTAAACCAGGTTTATTACAGATCTACAAATCAGATTTTCATGATAAAATTGATGAGGGATTTTGGTTGAGGTACATGTTGAGTACATGGTTGAGACAAGTAGTTGATGAGTTGGCACATACATGAGGTGTATAGTTGATGATGTTGGTACATATTGATGAGTCATAGTTGATGAGTATTTGATGCATGATTGGTACATACTTGGTACATGGTTGGATGCACTTTTTTATGGTACAGGTTGTTTGGTACAGGATTGGTGCATGGTTGATGCATGTGTTTATGGTACAGGTTGATTACAAGTTGAGGTACAGGTTGATGAATGGTTGATGCATGGTTCAGATTTATTGGTATAGGTTTACAACGGTATATCTCATAGTTAGAGTGTGATAGTGGTTCCATCATTCTACTTCTACTTTAGGTTGGCAGGATGGGGCAAGGACAGGTGGTTTTAGCCACCTTCTGGTTGTAACCGGAGAACATAGGGGGTTGTNGTTTTCTCCCGATTTGGGTTTCCATATAAAACACTGGTGTACTATGTATGTGTTTGATTGTTTATTTCTTACTTCTCATTATTGGATAATAATTCTACATTGATATAACATTTGAAGAAAAAGGATTATAATTACGCTATTACTAATTCACCCCCCCTCTCAGTAATCCAACAATTAGAGGGTGTTGGTTTCAATTGAGAATTCACTTGGTATTTACAATGAAACTCAACTTAATTTTAATTTGACACCTGCAAAAAAAGAACTATTGTCAGTACCAAATATTGAATTAATGTTGAGTAAGAAGTTGAATTGATGCAAATTGGAATTAATGTTGATGTATATATTCCATTGAATGTTGATATGATTGAAAAATTGAATGCGTGAATATGATTTCTTGAATGAGAATTTTTTTATCCTTTTTAACCCAATCTGTGTATGGTTGATATAGATGTTTAACTAGCAAGTTTCAAGTGTGAGCACAATGTGTCAAAACTAGACATAAAATACTACAAGCATCCAGAAGACATACACAATTGCATATCTACTCGAGGTGTACCTAAGAGCCCCATTATTAAAATTTTGGGTGGATATAGGACACAATCACTAGCGCAAAAAAAATTGAAAATTTTATTAATAAATGTGGCACAAAAATCTATCAACTGTGCTTCTATTTTTCTTTCCAATGAGAATAAAAGGGGTTTCCAATCATGGTAATGCTATCAACCCTTTCACAAGTAATTTAATACCAAAACATTTTGTGCCGCCAAAACATACCATATTAGCGCTAAACCTCCCAATTTGTCCTCAAGGGAAAAAAATGTTGTTTGTGTCTTCAAACCATATCATCCATAATACTTCACTAATGAAAGTCATAAGTATTGTACTCAAATAATTTTTGAGTCAAATATACATTATTTGAGAATTCAATAATGTGATAGTAATAATAGGTCAACAAATGCCAAGTTATATAGGCTATGCATGAATGTGTATCACCAAAGGTTTGTAAAAGATTCATGCACAAATCCTAAAACATTGGCTAATTTATGTCTAATTTTCAAAAACGATGCTCTATATTTTTCCCATCGTATAAATAACATATGAAAATGTGTATTTATCATAAAAAAATTATTATGAAAGATAATGAGTGTGACATCGATGTTTGAGCACATGATATAGATTCATTTTTTTTAGAAAAAAGATCATCATTTTTACAACTAGTGAAGAGAACATTATGATCCATGCATTGGCATGGATGTGTTCACATGTTGAATGTAGATATGAACAAATTGGAGTAGATATGTGGTTTGGAAGACAATATACATTAGGAAGATCGTAGAGCATGTTCATGGAAAAATGGTGTCACTAGCTCTTATATAGCAACTGTGTGGGTGCAATAGTTATTGAGATTAGAGGCAGTCACTCGATCATCTTAAATAGATCCTTGTGATTTGTCATGGCACCATCTTGGGACATTTTGTGGAATATCTTCAACATATTGCTTTACATTTTCCTATACTTTGTATTAACAACATAGAGACATAGTGAAATTACCTAGATAGGTTCAAGTGGAATATGGTGCTCTCATATAGGTTCTTATCAGGAATCTCCATCTCTCCATGTGATTCAATTGTTCTGAATTCTTTGACCATATCCTTGTACACTTTTTAGGACATACCTACAAACATGTTTTAGATAGTATCTTTTTCATCATCGAATTTTCTTGATCTTCTTGAATAAAAAGAAGAATAATAAATGCCAATTAATATTTCTATGAGGTAAAAATAATAGGAATATTAATTTGGAAACTTTTTGGATTAGTATATGCATATTATATAAAAATATATTTAGCAAAAAACTCTGTAACTTATTTTTTGTCATTGTATGAATTCTCTATTGCAAAACTAGGAGGTTTTGTTGCCCATTTCTCTAACTATGCTTGGTGTAGTTTAAACATAACCTAGTTCTTAGATTCATTCGATTAATTTTTGTACTATACGTGAAATAACATCCATATGTTGTTTTGTTTTCCTTCTTTAACTAGGACTGGGAAATATTATATTAAAAGTGACCATGAATGGCTATCGAAATACAAATATATCTAATATGTTATTCCATACAAAATTACAACTTTGACCTTTTTCATATGAAAGTTTACACATTCTTACTGCTACTACAAGACTACTAAAAGTGAAGGTATACTTCTTATAAAAAGTACCCAAAATACATATGATTTTGAGAAACATAAAAATAAGAAAGGACATGTTGATTTTCTACTTCTTCTCGGTAAGATGGTTGATCCACTTCCAATGCTTCCTTAGATTGATATATAATCACCTCCTCTTTAGTTCCCCCTTATTAATTGTTGGAGACACGCTGGTTTGAAGATTTTGATTGCATCTCCTTGCAAATATTTAATACTAGATTCTTCAACATACATAACTCTACTTCAAGCTCCATTATTTTCTTCCTTTTCTCACTCGGGGTATTCATAAATTTTGCATTATGTTCTTGAAATTATTCCTCATTTTCATGAATGATGGCATAAAATGACTCGAGGGATATGTCGTTAACCTACATAGTTTCCTCATTCCTTCTAAAATTCTTATGAATTACAATGAGGTCTCTAGTATCCATAGAAAGAAGAAACAAAAACAACACAGATAGGCCTAGATAATATTCACCCAATGTAAATAGAATTATAGTAATAACATAAGGCCTAAATGAAATGCAAATTGATTCCTAGTTCAAAGTACACTTGAATAACAAGAATTCTATGTCCAATATTGTGAAGTGGTGCCCACGATAAAGGAAGTCAATTTTAAATAGGGACTAGCACTAGAAACATGAGATTATATTCTAGAAATATTTAAGAGAATATCCCTATAAATAGATGCTAAGAAAAGTATACCTGAATATTGAAACACTACCACACCCAAAGAAGATACCATAGATGAGCTAGGCATGGGGGATGATTATTTTTTTCCCAAACCCCATCCCATTGGAAATCACACGAAAGCATAAATCTAGTCACAAGAACCATATTCAAACATATGATCCATAGAGTTTCATGTCAAAGACCTCTTGCTTTCTAGACCATGAAAATGACAGCCAAAGAAACTAAATTCTTACATGCTTAAAATGTGCTCCATGAACCCATCCAAACATGAAACTACAGCAAGCCTAAGTAGCAATTTTAATTCCCTCTTAAAGGAATAGCCATATAAGATGGAACCATCCAAGAAAACGATAAAATACAAACCACATTCTCGGCCACAGAGGGTTTTAAATAATCCCACCTCTCATGTTGAAAATAAATGCCAGAGAGTTAAATTCTAGGAAAACATTAAATGGGTAGGCATCAAGCTCCATGGGCTTTGTCCTTGTTTCACATTTTGATGCATATAATTGTTTCCCCTTTGCATTATGTTCCACCTATTCCTTTAATGTTGAGAGAAACATTTAATTTCTTGGAGGGATCGAGAACTTAGGGGATTGGGGTGGGATAAGAAGTCCCATGTTTAACCAAAAATCCTTGTCAAAAGGGGAGTAGATTCATTTTCTATTCCACTAGAAATCCCAGTATGATATATCAAAAAATGATGGAATGATACATTGACCAAATAATAAGAAGTCTTGATTAATATTGAATTAATGGAATCTAACCTGGTGTCTTTTGGGATTGATTGATGAACCAAGGATTTGATGATAATCCTTAAGTCTCTGATTATGACCAGAGCCTCTATTCCAAAGCCTAGAGCTATTGAAATGTCTTGAAGGAGAACATAAGCATCTATATGTTCTTTTCATTATCTACCTCATGTTATTACAAAATATTTTTCCATTATCGTTAACTTCCAATACCACATTATATGAATTGAGGATCACTTCATCATCATTTATATCCATTGAAATTGTTTTATTATTAGGAGGGCCTTATGTTCCCTCATTGGGGTTCCTTGCATAATATTCAACAATTTAAAAATTGAATGTTTGAAACATGTAAGTTATTATGGTTAAGAAGTATATTACGAGTAAAAATCCAGCGAACAAATTCATCTTGATCACCTTTCATTCCACCTTCCACTATTTGCAACATTTTCAAAAAACTTATTTGTCTTTTCTACTCAAACTGAGAACAATATCCATGGGGGTGTAATAGGTTTTCTAGAATAAGGTTTTTTCACACAAATGGAGTAAGGTTTTTGGTGGCATTATCCTTGGGGGTGTAGTAGAGGCATATGTTCCTATCAAATTTAAAAATAGGATAAGTATGGAAGTCATTTAATTGAATGTGGAATAGGTTCATAATGTTATCTATTATTAAATAAGGCTCATTAGGTTGTTAACATTGAATAAATGTAATGTAACATCATTAAAGAAGTCCTAATATGTAGTTATCTTTTGGTTATGTTTAGGGTATGCTAGTTAACCATAAATAAGGATGTAGCCCTCCGTATGAATTATGTATTCAAATAGTATTGCATTAGAGATTATCTTATTAGAGTGATTCCCCCTCAAAGAGACGAGTGAATAAGAGTTAATCCTTCCATAAAAGGTCTTAGGAATAAACAAAGGTTTCAAGAGAAATAATAAACCATCAACAATAAAACCACATAAATCATACACACATCATTGACACATGATTTACCTTGGAAAACCCTTACAGAAAAATCCAACCAAAGATATATTTGTTCCCTTGACCAAATATGGCCAAGCCAACCAAGTGAGCCTTCACCCCTCACCTCCAAGCCAATTATAATGGAGTATCCTAAGCCTATTTAAATGCTTCATTACATGCAATCCACAGGCAAAATACCATAGGCTACCAAAACCATGGTCCCAAAAACCACCATTGTTGACCTACTCATTGACTCTTTCACTGAGTCAATTTTATCCCAACAATCCCCCCTTTAAACATGACTTGCAGTAATTATCCTACCCCTCTCAAAGTTTATAATTGTTGGAATATGTAATGATGACTTGTGTGGCAATGTTGGAATGTGTTAATTTGGAAGGTAATAACGTCTACTCTTATGTAAAATAGTTATCCCACATGCATCATGAAGTAATATATTATTATTACCATTCATTATATAAATAGGTGAAATTACATTTATCCCACATGTATTATTGGGATGTAATTCCTCCATATCTCTTGGTTTATAATAGAGGTAAGAGAGACATGTGGCATACATTGAAATGAAGGATCACATAGTGATCATATACATTGGAATGATGTGAAGATGGAGTCTGATGTGCATATTTATGAAGAGTAAAGAATACAATACCTTCCCGTGGATTTTTCCCCATTTTGGGGTTACTTGATCTCAAATTCTCTTTTTCTCTTCTCTCTTTCTCTTAGCCAGATCAATTTTTTTTGCACTCTCCTTATTTTGTAGTTTTATTGTCAAATCTGATACCATGTTGTAATGATTACTTATGTGGAATTGTTGGAAACTATTAATTTGGAAGGTAATAATGTCTACTCTTATGTAAAAGAGTTATCCCACATGCATCATGAAGTAATATACTTGTTTCACCATTCATCATATAAAGAGGTGAAATTACATTTATCCCACATGTATTTTGGGATGTAATTCCTCCATACCTCTTCATATATAGTAGAGGTAAGAGAGGTCCATGAGGTACATTGAAAGGAAGGTACATGGTACATGGTATCAGAGCTAGTTAATATGCTCTACCTCCTTGGGTAATTTTTTGCTAATTTTTTTTTACATAGCAACATATTTATTTGGGCTCTTCTTGTCTTGTAGTTTTTTCATCAGTGGGCATTTTTCTACAATATTGAGATTTTTTTTTCTCAAAAATCTAACCTTTGTTTTTTCATATTTCTCGCATTTATGTGCATTTTTAAAAAATATGACCTCATCATTGTCTCTGGAATAAAGAAATCAGCGAAGATTAACTATTGGTTTGTTAAATTTGGCTTATGTTTACTCAAAAATGAATTAATTAGCCTAGGGAATTTAGTTTTTTTTAACCTAAAGTTTTTTGGGCTAATTTTTAGGTTTGGTAGTTTACCAAGCCTAATTTTTTACTAAGCCTAGTTTTTTTACCAAACCTAGCCAATTCCAAAGCTAATAACTTTTGATCTAGGATGTCGTTTTGGGTAAATATTTTTTTGTGGGGTGTGGTTTTTTGTTTCCTAGCCAACCATCGTATCCTTCGCCTCTCCATAGACCATAAAAATTCATCTTTTTGTTGTACGAAATTTTTGGGGGGATAATTTGTAGGTGTTAAGGTCGATTTTCTCTGTATAGGTTCAATTTGTCTCTTAGGAGGGTTGATTTCCTATTGCAAAAGGTTAATTTGCTTATCTAAGAGGTCAATTTGCAGTGTGGGGGGGGGTGGATTTTTAGTTGTTTGGGTGGTTTATACCTATATGGCCTCATGTTTTCCTTCATATCTGCATTGTATGATTGGATTTTACAGTGATCGGTTAGTTTGATAGTCCATTTTGTTTTCTAAGGGGTTGATCTGCTAATTAAAAGGGTAGATCTTGGCTGATTTGCTTGTTGGGGGAGATCCAAGGGTTTTTCTATCGTGTTCTTCTTTCTCACACATCATACAACATGTATGACCACGATTAGTTGTTGGGATCTCTTTAAAATTCTCCACGAATGAAACAAGGATTTTACTACATGTGTATGACTTCATTTCCATGAGATTTACAACAATGAATTTCCTTGGCAACCATGATTTACAATCGGTTTTTGTTTTTACTACATGTTTGTTTATTATTTCAAGTAATTTCTAGTGTGGAAGCTCATAAATAGGGTAAGTTACTTCTAGCATTCATCACAAGTAAGAACAATTGTTTTTATTATTGTCATTAGCTCCTTGTCTTTTTTCATTAGGGTTTAGTTTCTTAGTTTTTTCATTATGTTTACAAAGATTGTCTCTTGTTCCTAATTTTTGCTTGTTGCTAACCTACCTATGTCGAAAATATTTTTTGACATTTTCAAGAGCATGTATCTCTAGAATTTTATCATGGTGGAATCAAAAAGGCATCCAATGATTCAGGCTTAGTTGCTTGATGGCTAGATTTTTCAAGTGATATCATTTTTTATTTTGATCATATTTTGCTCTCTATTTATATGTTGTTGTTGACCCTTGTTGTGTAAAAGAAATTTCATTTTTTTATGGGCTTATAATGATCATTAATTCTTTACTCTTGGAAGTTATTTTGTGTAGCTTATCTCTCTATTTTCTCCAATTTCTCCATGGGGGTTTTTTGTGAAGAGTTGTGGCATAACTTGGTTTTGTAGATTGTTCCTATCTTGAGTTTCTAAGCATATTGATATTTTCATTCAGTGTTGATTCTTGACAGTTGCAAGTTTCTTCTTCTTGAACATTATTGAGGATCTTATTGCAGTTGTAATGGCTTCATACATTGTTCCTCTCTTCAGCTTATCCTTGACAACAATAAAGTTTGAAACTATTTGCCACTTTATCTAGAATGTTTGAAGCTGTAATCAATGGGAATATAATGTAATGTAATGAAATTGTGTTTCATATCACCATATTCTAGTAATAATGTAATGTAATGAAGTTCCATCTTCTACTATAAAGTCATGAAAATTATCTGTGGGGTTCATTTTTTTATGGATAGACCACTGGGGTCTTATATTCATGTTGTAATCTTTAATAGCGTTCTTTGGTTGTGAAGACTGTACGATGGAAACATTTCAATGTATAGATATGGATTTTTTGTATTTTTAATACGATATACTACAATATTCTTGTTCCTTTTAGCTCGGTTGGGACAACAATGTGCTTGCCACATATTATATCATATTGGCCATCTGAGGTTTTTGTACATTGTTGTGGTGTTCTGGAGGAGTTCTTTTAGCTATCATTTGAGTTATGGTTTTGATGATTGTTTGCTAGCCACATGTTCTTTTCTATTGGCCATTTGAGTTTTATGTACATTATTTTGGTGTTCTACAAGAGTTCGTCATACAACTTAGTTCAAGGGAAATTTTATGATTCAGTGAGAAGCGATTGTATTTTCATAAAATCTATGAGGCAAAGTGTGTTCTTATTTGCATCTTATGGAAAATTATGGAAGTTGTCATTAAGGGGGGATGTTAATGTCAGGGATAATTTTTAGGATGGAAATTTATATTAAAATGTAAAAACTTGGTGAATATTATTGATCCTCAATATGTAAATTGTAAAATGTTTGGCAATATTTTTGTTAAAATATTCAAATTTATAAGGATTTTGTATAATTTCTATAAAATTTTGGCGAATTTTAATGTAAAATAATTCTATTCTACAGAATTGGGGTGAATCATTTTTAGAAAAAAGATGGAAATTGGCAAATCTTTTTTGGAGAAAAATCATGGAAAATTATCCAATGGCTGAAATTTAACCCCTAAATTGTTCCCTAGTTAATGTAATTCCATCTTCCTCTATGAGGTATTGTCTTTCTTATTCTTGTACGAAATGTTGGGAGGTATTGTAATTCCATATTCCTCCATAAGTGTTCATTATCCCTAGTCATCATTACGAGGGAGTGTTGGAATGTGTAATGATGACTTGTGTGGTAGTCTTGGAATATATTAATTTGGAAGGTAATAATGTCTACTCATATGTAAAAGAGTTATCTCACATGCATCATGAAGCATTATACTCTTGTTACCACTCATTATATAAAGAGGTGAAATTACATTTATCCCATATGTATTATTGGGATGTAATTCCTCTAGATCTCTTGGTATATAATAGGGGTCAGAGAGATTTGTGATATACATTGAAATAAAGGATCACATAGTGATCGTATACATTGGAATGATGTGAAGGTGGAGTGTGATGTGTGGGATCTCAAGAGTAAGATTGGACATTTATGAATAATAAAGAAGACAATACCTTCCCATGGATGTTTCCCCATTTTGGGGTTTTACCACATATATCTGGTGTACTATTTTTCTCTTGTCTCTTTCTTATTATGATTAAATGTTGTTTTTATATGGATAGAAGGATAGACTAGCAAAGTTCTTGTGTTTAATATTGTTGTATGTTTATTCATATTTCTCAATATTCTAACAATAACCAGGTTATATAGGAATCCAGCATGTTCCCCCCTATCAACTAGGTCTATGTCTCGACTTTATCGATAATTTACCAAGGATATGCATTCCTAAGTAGGTCTTACCGTCGTATGCCCATTTACATGTAATTTAATTTTCAACTCCATTATAATAATAATTTGTTTTTTTTAATGTTGTTATTTCCTTCAAGACTCCATGATAATGTAGTCACCATGTCCATTGCTTCTTTCACTAGAAATTACAAACGTTTCCATCCTCTTTCCTTCCCATCTTAGTGGGTAAGGAAGTCCTCTCCCTCGCACCAGAGCTTGTTGAATTCCTATTCCTAGCTATGCAAAACCTCCATCTTGCACTCTACGAGCTTGGCCTCAAGATCATCATCGTCAACTGAGCTTGAAGTTTATGCCCTATCGATATAAACCTTAGGAAATATTCATGCCTTCCTTGGGGACTTCACACTTAACCTCAATGAGCTTCTCATGGAGCTCATGAAAATTTTTCTTAAGAAAATTCTCCACAGAATATTCGAAATGGAATGTCATAAACCTGAAATCTTGCATCCTTTCTCATTCATTGTAACACACCCATGATGGGGCGAAAAAAAAATAAAAATTGTCCTCCTTACAGGAACAAATCCTTTCCCTCTACGATTCCTAATTTTGGAAGTTCGGGACACAGCCCGACCCTCCAGTCAAGGTTCTTCGATTATTTAAGTTAAACAAGGCTTAGAGAACTTGATAGTCTCACCTCTTAATCAAACACAGACCCTTATGGCTTCTGGTGCAGGTCTTATTATACACGATACCTTCTCCTTCACGCTTCAGCAAAGTCTCAGAATTGACATTAGCCCCTTTTCTCTTGGCCCCTCCTCGAATATGACCTTGGGAGATGACTTCACGCAAACACGCAATTGCGGGTGCGACCAAAGGTGGTTTGAAACTAAACTACTTTTCGGCCCGCAATTCTCATCGAGCCTTCATGTGTCCTTTCTCCAAAACTGAGGTTTGGATTGCGACCCTTCCTCAACTTTTTAAAGTTCACGCACCTCCAATCCCCGCAATGCTACGGGACCATCGATCTTCCAATATTGACGGTATTGTCTGAATTTATGGTTCAGATCTACCCTTTTCAAATCCACGGACCAAATCTACCCCTCCTAAATCAATGGATGTGATCTCCTTCATGATTCCAGACTTCAAACTTTTCAAATCTCAAACCCTTCTTTCCTCTATACATTAATATTTCAGAGTTGACTATCTGCGGACACCTGTCCTCCTAAATCAACGGCCCTGCTTCTACTTTGGGTGTTTGACCTTTCAACTAGATAAATGGTCTTGTGGCCCTCTTCTCGATCAATGGTCAAGATCTCCTTCGGGTCTCTGGACTTCTGAGATCTCAAATCTCAAACTTCACCCTTTTTCCCAATGGCTTTTATCCGAAGGATATTGATGCGTGTCCACTTGATCTGACAATCAAGGATTACTTCAGGTCTTTACCCGGAGTCCACATATTTGTTCCACCTATCCTCTGGATCTAACGATCGAGGATTGCTTCGGGTCCTTACCCGGAGTTCACAAATTTATGCCACATCTCCTCTAGATCTAACGACTATGAATTACTTCAAGACTTTAACTGGAGTTCACAGATTCACGCCATGCCCCTTCTTAATCTAATGGCTATGAATTACTTCAGGACTTTATCCGGAGTCCACAAATTCATGCCACATCCCTTTTGGATCATACGGTCCAAATTCACTTCGGACGATCCGACGCAAGAGATTTACTTCGGATCTCTGGCTCTCCGGACTTCAGGAGTCTCAATCTCAACTGAAAACTCTCGCACAGATTTCCCCAGAGTCCATGGTCTGTCGCCATGTGTCCCTCTAGATCTGGCGGTCTAGATTCACTTCGGGTCTTTGGGGTTTGGGAATCTCAACTTTCAACTGAAAACCCTCAAACAAACTCCTCTAGAGTCCTCGATCCGTCGCCACGTATCCCTCTTGATCTAGTGGTCTAGATTCACCTCCTAGTGATGGACAGCCTCAAATTACTTTGGCTATTTCACCTCCTCCTGTTCCATGAAATTCTAGAGTTATGGATCTTATGCCACCTATACTCCTTGACGATGGATGGTCCCAAATTACTTCGAGACTTCAGAACTATGGTAAGTTATCTTCTCCTGCATGTGTAAAGTGATAAGGTTCATTCACCTTGCTTATATCAGACGACTTTCGATCCTTTGTGTTGTGATCCAACGGCCATTGTCGCTCCTCCTCCTGAGCTTCTAACTTACTTCAACTCAGAATACTTTCTAAGTGCTCGAAGGATTCGACCTTTGCTCCTTCTATAGGCCCATCTCTTGGATTTCGTCTGCACTTCTGAAAGAGCTATCTCTTCTGAGCTTGATCTCCTTGAATATTTCTCCATCCCATGCACTCCTTGCATTTTAGGGGTCGTGTCAAACTTAGATCGAAGGTTAACAACGATCGATGGTTCACAAAAATTGCGAGGCCCCAACATGCATACTCTTTACCAAAGAGTTCAACCTCTGTAATCTAGAAAGTGCTCGCTCAATTCTACTCTAACCGGGATCGTTGATATTCCATCTCATCGAGATCAACAACAAGGGTGAATTGCGGTCCGTGAACTAGCGCATTCACTATTTTCACCTTCGTGCTCTGCAATGATTCCCTACCCTCGATCTTCGTTCATAGATCGATGGTTCATAGCAATTACGAGGTTTAACTTGACTATCATGTAATTTGGCATCTATCGAAGCCTCGAGCTCCAAGATTCCTAGACCCAGGTCACGTGGATCTTCATACAACTCTTGGGCTATAATCCTCACTCTTAGCCTGGTTTTTCCCAACTCGCAGAGATTTAAGCTCTGAATCAAGGCAAAGTAACTTGTGAGGTTACCAAAATGGTAGTTATGCCCAGAGGCTTGCTCCGACTCCAAAACGATGATGTAAATTCCTGGGGAAAGCACCTTCGAGTGATTAAACTAGGGCGTATGGAAATTCAAGAGGAAATATAGGTTCTCAAGGGAACGAATGCATACTCATAACTTAATCATTTAATACAGAGAAAGAACCCTTTATAGACATGTAAATACTTGCATGCATCCATTATTTACAATTCAAAGCATAAGGCAAGAAAACACTTATCAGAACCATAGAGTGTCATGTGACTGCTAAAAGGGGTGCTCATTTCCACCCAACCATAGGCTCAGTCACTCCTAATGCATTTATCACTGGCCACCCCCAAGCTTAAGCCACGATGCTTTGAGATTCAATCTCTTACTTCTAGCTCAATGGAAGTTAGGGACAAAGGTTACTCTCCTTCTCCCAATACATAAATAGATAAGGAAGAAGGTTACTCTCCTTCTCCTGGCTCAATCTCTATTTTCTGTGATCAGAAATCATTGTTCCTCTTTCAGTCCTTCCTCGGACCTAAGAGTTTCTTCTCTCATCTCTTAATTTTTTCGAAAGTCTTCCTCTGCCCACCACACGAGTAAATTCTAACCTTGTACAATATCTACTATAAACAGATATTCAGTAAAAGAATAGAAAATATACAATCGAAAATACAAACATCACACAGAGATTTTTCCCCTGGAAACCCAAACCGAGAAAACCAACATATTTGTTAAGCCCTAATATTGGCTCATTACCCCTTAATTGGGGCATATTAGATTAGTAATGCTATTTTATTTATGTCAGCTTTAGGCCATTAGTGGTAATTTAGATTAGTAATGTTATTTTATTTATGTCGGCTTTAAGCCATTATTTGTAATTATACCTCCTAGTCTCCTATATATACCAAGGAGAAATTTTCATTTTGAATCATCTTGTACTTGAACATTTAAGTGGGGTAAAAGGAGGTTTCCCCCTTGAAGAGGCTTATTATCTG
>JASDQU010218537.1:7020-18005 GCA_032191745.1 Picea mariana | reverse complement strand
GTTATTCTGTTATTTCTAGCATTTCATTTATGTTCTGCATATTTTATATATCTGGTATCTTGCAGACCCGGATACCATTCTGCAACAATTTCCTCATCTCAATACTTGAGGACAAGATATTTTTCAAGGGGGAGGGAATGTTAGGGACCTAACCTCCCTAACGACTCACATATATAGAATAATATATTTCCATGTAATAAAGGTCGACATTAGTTAATAAGGCCTATTTAATAAATTGGAATAATTCAATGTAAGAAGACTTAATAGAAGCTTCCACTTCTAGAAGTATCTTCCTCTAGAATGATATTTAGAAGATAGAATTAGTATAAATAAGAGTAGGAGTCATGGGAAGTTTTTTCTGGAGAATCATTGTAATAAAGTGTTTCTCTATTGGAAGTTTCCCCTTTGAACAAGCAAGTGAACATTATTTTCTATAAATATAGGTATTATTTTGGTGTTGTGGTTTCATCTATTGTGTTGTTTCATTGTTATTCTCTGCAATATTTCTATTTTTAGATATTATAATAGATCTAGTACCTTACAATAGTATCATTCATGTATTCCCATTTTGGATTTCTGATCTAGTTGATATTTGGAGTCTTTTTCATTCCATCATGATTATTTTCATAACCTCCATAACTATGATATATATTTTTTGTCTCGTCAGGTTTAATCATTTGAATCTTTGGGATTACTAATTGTCTATGATGGAAAAGAGAAATCAATGTTTTGGTGAGAAATATGAAATGTAATTTCAGTTATTAAAAAATATCATGTTGGCATTGATGTCAACATGGAGACAAGAAGTACCATAGTGGAGTATGACATGGAACTGCAGTAAAAACTACAAGAATAATGAGTTACATGAATGTTTTGGACTACCAGAATACATGGGATCACCTGGTTGAGTGCTTTGAAAGAATTAAAGAATGAAAATTAAAGAATGAGACAATTTCAATTACTACACTGGTCGAGTCCATTTTTCCCAATGATTGTATAATTTGTTGAGACATGATTGTGATGAACATAACAAATACTAGCGAGTGTCCCTCTTGAATACTTTCTCGTGCACTATCATTTCAAAGTGTAGTTGAAGAGAAATGTGTTGATGCAACACAGAGAACCCTTGAGTCTGTCAGATCAAAATGATAGTTGACATTTCGTAGTAATTTTTGGTCATCATTCTTGTCAAGCCAAAGTTGGATGACCCTTCAAACCCAAACAATTTCTAGCAACCACCAATGGTTACATCCACTTGGCAGTAAATTGTTGAATAAATTGTCATTGATGTCAAAGGTTACTAAGTGATCAAATATATGTCAAAGGTTAGTAATTTATTAAATATAAATGTGACCATGGCATCACTTTAATAAATACAAAAGTGGAAAAGTTAAGTGGAAATGAAAGTGGATTAAATATAAATATGACTTTAATAAATAATAAAAGTTGAAAAGTTATGTGGAAGTGGAGTTTACATAAAAGAGGAGTAAATATGAAAGTGGAATAAATAAAAAGGTAAAAGCGAAATTGGATTAAAGAAAAAGGTAAAAGTGAAAGTGGAGTTAAATAAAAAGGGTAAAAGTCAAAGAGCACATGGTATGTGCACATGGTGTTAGGAGGAAAATCCCTCTATGGCTAGGGGTAAACCACAATAGATGGAAATGAATGCAGAAATCAACTCTAATATTAGGTATGCTATATAAACATATATTCTAGCAAGACAAGATAAAAGGCCTACCTCGTCTAGACGTTCGATGAAGTCCACCGTTGAGCACTTGACTCAAAGAAATACACCTGCAACTTGTCCTCAACAACCAAGAAACACAAGAATGTGGTGATAATATATAATGTTAGCACATTCAATAGCATAATCCATCAACATTCATAACACATATGCCCATGTAATAACAATTCAAATATTTTCAAGATATTAATTGGACAAGAAAAAAATATTTCTATTAAAATGTAATCAACATAAGTGAATGAATTACAAAATTCCATGTTGGCACAGTTCGGAACCGAGAAACTAAGTCCCTTCCAGCTGGGCCTCCACCACTTCAATTCTCCACCAAAGGAAAGCTCATATAAGAGAGACAATGAGGTTCTCAATCATGTAGGGAAGATCTTGGGGATTGAACAATGTGTTCATACTTAAAAGGACAAAGGGATGCAGACTCAATATGAAGTGAATAATTTCTCCAGAGTAAATTTTCTCTCTAAGTTGAATTCTTCTCCTCTTTTCCATAGCTCAGATTTGTCTTATTTATAGCCTTCAAGTGGAACTGAAGGGTCGATTCAGAACATTTCCAGTATATGGAAGGTCAAGGATCATGTATCTCGTGACGTGACATGGAAACCCGACACCATTTTTTAATTTTGGGCACAAAACCAGATGTACACGGAATGTAGTGGTGCAACCTATTTATATGCATGTTGTACAATAGGTAGGGTGCGTATATGTGGAAAAATAATGTTTTTATCTCTGGGATTTGCAAAAAGGGACTTCAAGTCTGCATAGGGAAATGGAAAAAGGCCTTATGTGCAAGTTTGTATAGGGTGAGGAAAATCTTTCTATAATAGAGACCCCCTAATGTGTGAGGTCATAGGAGTATCTGTGATGGCTGAAATACATTATAATACCTAGAAGTGGAGAAATGGGGACCCAACTGGAAGAACTAGGTGCTCATGAGATTATTACAATCTGTATTGACTTTGCACACATGGTTGCCAATTTGAATTACACTGTAGATCCATGCAAAAATATACCAAACAATTGTCCATGGCTATGAATAGGAAATACAAAGGTGGCTATATGCCAAAGGATATCATAGTCATGAACAAGGCCCAGTAAAACCAATCTCAAAATCAATCTGAAGATATCTGTATACAGTGGAGTACAATCTGATCTCCCATGATCACTGAATTCACATAGGTACTGGTCCAATGAAAGGTAGCGACAACTTATGAAAGTTGTGACTATAAATTGATGTCTTCTAGTCTTCTACACAATCTGCCAAAGGTGCAAGTCTACATCATGTGAATAAAGGAGTTGAGGTCAAACACAATGAGACTTCATTTGATTACCAGTCATTGAGGTATACCATTAACAAACACGAGACATCCTATTGATAATGAAAGTAGGTATCAAGGCACCAAGTACATTCTTAAGAGTGTGAATAGAGGTGTCGGGGTCGAACACTTAAAGAAAAAATCAATCATGAGACATTGATGTATTCCCAACCGTCGATGGTGAGAGAACCTGCCACTAGTGAATGCAAGCCTCTAGGTACTCTAGGACTCTAGGTATCGTCTCCAGAATAGATGAGATGAAGTCGATGGAAGGAGACATGTTGAAAGGAGAGAATTAAGGCATCTATCATCATTTAGCATGAGGTACAAAGAAGTAGCTTGATGATTTGGCGAAAGTTAGACGAATAACATGTTCATGAACCAACAATGACCATGTGCATCTTTCACGTGTGCCAGATGCAAGTGGTACACGAAAAAGACCCTCTGAATAACATCCAATAAGGAAAAATATTGACAAAGGCAAGGAAACCACCAATAAGGCTAATGGAATCCACGACATTGCATGAATCCCAATGTGTGAATAGATGTCTTGTTGTCGAACACAAGGGAAACCACCCAGTCAACGACCAATGATGAAATCTTGATTATTGGGTTCAAGGTTACCTACCAATGAGGAAAGTAGGACTAGGGTGCACAATAGGACTACAAATTCATGTGATTCTGAGACACACTAAGGGTATGGACGACATGCAAAGTCAAGAGTTTTGAGGAATGTCCGACATAGGTTGATATACATCCTTTGAACAAGAGCATGAGACATATGGAAGACTCTGGCAACATAGACTCAATGATAAAACTTTGAGATGCATGAGGCATCAACAAAAATCTCCATAGGGACTGGAAGAGTAACCAGTCGGGGGAGTAAACTCTCTGTAACGATCTCAACTTCCTAAGGTCATGCTAAACCCAAAATTTTCATGACAAGTGGGTTCAAAAGTTTTGGGCTATGTTCAAAGGTGACATGACTGCTGCCAATATAAACAAATATTCCCTTCCCACCTGTATTTTTTTGTTTTTTCATAGTCATGTGAATGATATGATACAGAGGAGGAAACAAGTTTCACAAGTAAGAAAAACTAGTTCCAGCAGTGAAACATACCTATGTTCAATGCAAGGAGGTGCATGTGGGAGATTGACACTTGGGGGAATGTTTCCTTCTGGGTATAGGGTGTCAAGCTGCAAAGGATATAAAAAAGGATATGCTTGGTTGATGATGCAAATTGCTGAGGTGACAGGATTATAACACAAAAGAGAGAACCGACAATAGGCTCAATACTCCAAGCAATGGCATGAGAACCAATTACAACTTAACGCCAAAAAATTTCCTTTTTCATAATCTTAGTCTACTTGGTTTGAAAAAGGGATAAATTGCACCAAATAGATGTCCTTTCAAATCCAATTTATGAGTGTGAAAGAGACAAGTTCACTCAACAATATTTTCTCTTTTTGAAAAGAGTAAGAAAATATCTTAAATCAAACTCATGACCTTTCAAATCCAATTAACGAGTGTGAAAGAGACAAATTCACTCAGAAATATTTTCTCTTTTTATACGAGTTGGAAAAGAGCTTAAATTAGACTCGTTGGGGGATTTCTAGGCGGCATGTCATGGGAGAGGCCAAGGCTCCTGTGCCTGATTTTTGTGAAAGGTCGACAGCTTACGAATAGCTGACACAAGCTTGGGAAAACTCAAAGCTCTCAAAGTCGAGGAGGATAAAGTGCTAGTGGAGGTTACCTCCTCCACGATATATTGGAGAACGTCTCTTACCTGAAAAGGTATGGGAGGAGGAATTTGATACCCCACAAGACCATCCCAGTCAAAGGGAACCTCTCCAAGACTTGGAGGGAGAGTACTCGGGGAGAGTTTAATGCTCCCTTATGAAGAACTAGAAATGATAAGGACATGGTATAGAAGGTATATAACTAGAACTAGAAGAGTGGGATCGACCGAAAATTTCATCGGTACGACCACTTCTTCAACCATTGGTTGAATACGATTCGAGAAACAAGGTCAAGAGATGCATCACCCCCAAAAATAGGAGTGGTTTTAGTCAAATATTGCATCGACACGACCGTTGGTTGAACATGATGCGATATGACAAGGTCAAGGGATGCATCGACCCCTAAAGGAAGAGGGGTTTCATCCGAATATTGCATCGTCATGACCACTGTATCAACCAAAGAAGGTTGGGAAACCAAATATGACTTAGAACCCAGAGGTCCCCCCGGTAAGGACCACATTGCTAGTACCACAGTAGTAGTAGGGAACAAATGAGAAAGGTGATCTCTTTCGCAAATCCTACAAAGGAATTTGGGCTTACGTCTTACACATATAGGATTCTCAATCATATGAATTCCCCTAGAATGACTCACAATGGCTGGTGACATGGCCCCAACATGACTTGCAGAGGATAGTAGTGAATCTCCAACATGACTTGCAGAAGTTGGTGATGAACCCCCAACATGACTAGCGTAGGATGGTGATATAATGCCAGTATGACACGCAGTGACTAGACTTGTGGTGGTTGTTGGTTGCGACATTTGAGACCAAGGTTTCGGGAGAGACTGGTTTTGAGAAATTGCAGGCCAAGAAGGGTTCTAGTATACACCATGGCCCTATCCGGTAGGATAGTGTCCTCCTCCATACTGATTCATGAAGGGGTGTAAGGGAATTGACACTGAGGAAGTTGCTTGTGAAGAGAAAGTGACATGACAATGGTTACTCATGTGAGGATATATGTTTCCCCTAGATGAAGGAACTTCATGAAGGGAGTTTCCCATACTATAAGAATGACTCCCTCCGGATGGAACACTAGAGGACATGCATAGGTCCACCATGGAAAAAACATTCGTAGGAACTGGCATAGTGGAGGAAGGATAGGTGGATAGAGTGTAATAAGTAGAATGACCACCCATTTGAGCACTTTCTCCCTAAAAAGTGGATCCGTATGAAGGAAGATTCCAACCTCCTACCGTAAGAGTTGTTTGAGGGATGTGACTCCCACCAAACGAAAAGGGAGAATAAGGAGGTAGCATGCCCCCAGACCCAAAACTAGGATTCACATAAGGAGACGAGGAAGAGGGTGAAAAGTGCGAAGACGTGTCTGGAATACCATGAGAAAAATGATCAAAGACCCAAGGAATCGGCTTAGTATCATAATTTTTCATACCATCGTGAAACATGGATGGATTCCTCCCCATAAAATGAGTGAATTTCATGGGGGAGGTAGCATTAAATGAGGGAGCCAAAGGAACTCCACTATCCATTATAATTAAAAATCAAGGCACAAAGAAAAATCCTAAGGTCAACTAATAATCAAAGAGAACACCAAAAATAAACAAAAGGCCAATACACACAAAAAAATGATAAAGTGGCTAAAAGGATCCTCCCTCCCTAAAGTAGGTATGCCTCGCCCAAGAGGGGCCTGAGACTCCCTGCTAAAGATCAAAGGTATTAGAGTCAGTTATAAGGGCCCTCATGGGCTTAACAACCAGTCGATCAGATCCCCCCAGAGAGGTAAACCTCCATAAAGGTTGTTTGTTTTCTGACCCTTATCTGACCCAGGGTACCTGCATAATAACCCCTGCAAGTAACCTATGTGGTACCTGAGTCAAGCAACTAATAAACCATGATATAACTGATGCACAAGAGAATAGTTGTAAGTCAGGTCCACCGTATGGGTAGGGTAACAAAGTCGAAAACCTTGAAAGCAATGCCTCTCACTGAGGTAAAGTTACTAGCAAGATCCCCATATACGAATAAATCCCTAGAAATATATCTGACACTAAAAAGGTATCGGGAAGATATCCCTTCAACCAACCTCACGCAACCTCGTGCTTAACTTCGGTGTAAGCGGAGCCTCCTGATATTACCAATTATACAATGGATTTATCCACTCCCTTAGTCAGACACATATGTTGATTTAATATCCTTGGAGAAGTTTACTCACAAAATGCTATTCCAAGGCTCTAAATCCTATGCTAGTTTGTGCACCCTAGAAAAATAAAATCGTTACTAATGAATTTTAAATTATCAACGTTAATTTTAGTGGCCTTTCTTACTCAAAAAGATGCGGTCATGAAACTAGTGATGTTATGACTCGACAAGTAAAATAAATGAATATGAATACAATGCAAAGTCCTAAATTCAATTCTCAATAAATGATATTCTTTTCAAAATGAAATTCTCAATTTAGTTCTGCAATTTCAAATAAAATGCAATCTTTCTTAACATATACTAAGATCAATGATAAGGACTCAAAATATCAAATGCCAATATTGTAAACTGCCTAATATTTTTGTATTTTCAATATAAAGGAATGAAAATGCAAGGAATGAACAACAACTTGATATAAAAACTCTATTGTATGTAAACAGAGACAAACCAAGTAGGATATCAAGGAGCAAACACCCAGCCCAATATGCAAGGACAATCAAATGAAAAGGATGATGAGAAAGGAACCACCAAAAAATTCAACCAAAGAAAGGTTTCATGTCATTCCATAGACACTTAACAGTCATAATAGAGACCCAATAAGACTCAACAATCATCAAAACCTACCCAACAACCATCAAACCCAACAATCAAGCAACAACAGGTGATGTACGTGATTGTTTAGGGAAAAAGAGAGTATATACATGTATTGCATAAGGACAACACGCATATGTACACGACTGTCAGGTAAAAACCTGTGTATATGTGTTAAAACACAACCAGGCTAAGGAGAAGGTTAAGAAACTCAGACTCAAAATGAACAGAGGTTGTCAAGTAGTCATATCACAAGAAACTAAATATAAACGAGAGAAATCTAAGGAGAAAAACAGTCCAAACCCCGAAAACAAGATTCTATCCCCAGTATGGTCTCTAATTTTGTTATGAGGAAAATATCTCTATGGCTAGGGGTAAACCACAATAGACAGAAATGATTGCAAAAATCAACTCTAATCTCAGGTATTCTATATAATCAGATATTCTAGCAAGACAAGATAAAAGGCCTACCTCATCCAGACGTTCAATGAAGTCCACCATTGAGCACTTGACTCAAAGAAATACACCTGCAACTTTTCCTCAATAACCAATAAACACAAGAATACGGTGATAATATATAATGTTAGAAAATTCAATAGCATAATCCATCAACATTCATAACAAATATGCCCATGGAATAACAATTCAAATATTTTCAAGATATTAATTGGATGAGAAAAGAGTATTTCTATTAAAATGTAATCAGCATATGTGAAAGAATTAAAAACTTATGTGTCAGCACGATTCAAAATCAAGAAACTAAGTCCTTTCTAGTTGTGCCTCCACCACTTCAATCCTCCACCAAAGGCAAGCTCATATAAGAAAGAAAATTAGGTTCTCAATCATGTAGGGAAGATCTTGGGGGTTGAATAATGTGTTCAGACTTAAAAGGACAAAGGGATGCAAACTCAATATGAAGTGAATAATTTCTCCAGAGTAACTTTTCTCTCAAAGTTAAATTCTTCTTCTCTTTTCCATAGCTTGGATTTGGCCCATTTGTAGCCTTCAAGTGGAGTTGAAGGGTCGATTTTGAATGTTTCTAGTATATGGAAGGTCAAGGATCATGGATCTCGTGACGTGACATGGAAACCTAACGCCATTTTTTAATTTTGGGAAAAACAACCGATGTACACGGGTTGTAGTGTTGTAACCTGTGTATACGCATGTTGTACAATAGGTAGAGCATGTATATGTGGAAAAATAATGTTTTTAGCTCTGGGATTTGCAAAAAGGGACTTTAAGTCTGCATAGGGAAATGGAAAAAGGCATTCTATGCAATTTTTCATAGGGTGAGGAAAATCTTCCTATAACACATGGTATTTGAAAACTATGGTGGTATTTACCTATGGTAAGGTAAAAAGTGAATTAAATCATGATAGTCAAAATCTATTGACCCAATTGAAAATGTGACTAAACAATCTAAATGGAACAATGGTTCATTGACATTGTATTAATTAAAATAGTATGATTAATATCTTTTATTGAAAATGTACATACTTATAATGAAGAGATACATTCTCATATTGAAGAGGTGCAGTTTTTCAGTTGTACATGATCATTGGAAGACTATATAAACACAAATTCTTGTTGAAAGAGGGTGTATCTCTAGGATTGAAATCTAAAGATCAATAACAATGTCAGAGAACAAGAAAGTAAATTAAGATATGAAGCTAAAGACAAATAAGATTATGAATATTTGAATATTGAAGTACTTATCATAAAAAGGGAGGTTGAGTGGTGTCAGGGTAGGTTGGAGCCTGCAAAGGAGGTTGTAGCCTCCTTCCAGTTGAAGATGGTAAACCAATGTATTGCAGCATCTTTTCAGTTATAGCTGAAGAAACTAGGGAGTTGGTGCTTCCTTCTAGTCACTGCTAGTAAATTCTAGAGGGGTTGCAACCTCCTTCTAGTTGGTGTTAGTAAAACATGGAATTGGTGTTTCCTTTGAGTTGGAGCTCATAAATTAAATGTAATCTTTATAAAAATAAGAAGATCATTTGTTTCTTTTGATTTTTCTACGTTAAAATTATGTGTATTGTACCTTTCTATTGATCATTTTTTTTATTTGATAAAATTAATAATGAATTGGTTTTGGATTATGGAAAAAGGACAATATTGATTTACACCCCCCCCCCCTCTCAGTATCAAACAATATTCCAACAATTGGTATCAGAGTGGGTTCCTTCATCACAATCCTATCACTAGAAGGAAGATTCTAAGAAACCACAATGGATCAACAAAAAGGGATGACCTCAAACAGAGCTCCATTATTCAAAGGAGATAACTATGCATTTTGGAGCATAAGAATGAGAAGTTACCTAATGGAACTGGGATGTGATGTTTGACTATATGTGATAAAGGGTTATGATGTACCAAAAACTGCTCCTTCAGACACAATGCTATAGAAATTTTTTCCACACTCTATTCATCATGATTTGGTGGCCTCCCATTTCCCTCTGTAGACTCAATTTCCCCATTTTACTCAATCCAAAGTCAAAAATTTAATTTCTTGTGCATATACGAGGGTTGCAATTAGAAAACTTGCGTATATGCAGGTTGCTTCATTACAGCCCACATACATTGGGTTTTGTGATAAAAATTAAAAATATTTTGGGTTTTCCATGCCAAGTCATGGGATCCATACCCTTTGGACTTTCATATGCTGGAAGCGCTTTGATTTGACCCTTCATTTCCCTTTGGAGTCTATAAATTGAGCCATATACAAGCCTTGAGAAGAAGAGAAAAAGTTGAGAGAAAATACACTCTGGAGAAATTTTGCCTCATATTGAGTCTACATCCCTTTGTCCTTTAAGTATGAACTTCCCTGATGTTCATCCCCCAAGCTCTCTCTATTTTGTGAAGGAGGAACTCAATTACTCGTAAAACTTACGATCTTTCCTTATGGAGGATTGAAGTGATGAAGGCCCAGGTGGAGGGACTTAGTTTCTCGGTTCTATCAAATGTAAATACATAAAGTTGTCACCTATGTACTTATGTTGATTATATTAATAGAAATACTCTTTTCTCATCCAATTATATGTTACAAATATTTGTATTATTTTCCATGGGTAAATTTGTTGTACATGTTGATGGACTATGCTAGTTTATATGCTAACATTTCATATATTATCCATATGCTTGTGTATATTGGATGTTGAGGACACGTTGTTGGTATCAAGCATCAAATTGTGAGCTCAATAGTGGTCTCCTATGGACGTCCAGAAGAGGTAGGATTTTAGCCTTTCTTTTGTTGAAATTTCCATTTATCTAGCATACTTGAGATTCGAGTTGATATCTAGGTGTTGTTTCGTCTGTTCTGGTCTTACCCCAAACCATGTTGAACAAGATAAGTCAACTGAGAGGGGGGGGGGG
>JASDQU010218536.1:0-18044 GCA_032191745.1 Picea mariana | reverse complement strand
AAGTATAGATTGTGCGATAACAGGAACATTTCTAATCTAAAACATTTTTTTTACATTTCAAGTTCTATTTTCAGGTGAAATGCTTGATGTTTGTGGGTTATTTTATGTGCTGCCAAGACTACTGATTTTTTAGCTTTATGAGGGATAGCATAGTTCTGTCATTTACCTATTTGCCTTCATCACTGTTAACATTTAGACATGATGATCATCTTTCATGCCTCAGCTTCACTTTACCTAAACGGAAAGTATGACAAGGTTTTGGGGCTCTTCTCTCACTCGTTGTTGGAATTTTACCATTATCCATCCAAATCCTGATGCCTCCCTCAAGCATGCATACATCTAAGTGTCTATGCATAACCCATGCATGCATGTACAAGGCCCAAGATATATCTGTGTATGTATTTACATGAACTATCTCCCAGAGGCAATATGCATGTGTTTTCCAAGTTTTCTGTTAGATATTCTGTTAATTATTAAATATAGTTTCTTTTGTCTCTCAGTCCAGTGGTGTTGCTACTTTATCACTTTTCCACTGTGAGTCTTCCTTGGTTAAAGTCTTCCACAGTTAGCTTCATATCATTCAGCATTTGTGGCAATCTAGACATCGCCTGCAGTCTTTTGCCTTTGACTGTTGGTCAGAAGCCAGCATTGTGTATCATCTGTTTAACTATCTTGTTGCAGCCATTCAAATTAAATACATTCTCTCCTTGGATGTATGAAAGTGAAATTACTAATTTTTTATGATCTAAGCCTCATATCAATTAATTGTCCTATTTCCAAGAGTGGCTTTGTTCATTAGTAAGTATGACGAAGTAATACATGCTCTGCTGAAATGTGAAGAGCAAGTTTTGACCAGTGATATAAAATACAAATATAACTTAGTTTACACAAAATCAGTATATGTGTTTGCTTCCGATTAGAAAACCATGGTTGTGAATGCTGCAAAAGAATATTGTTGTGCTCTCTCTCTCTCTCTCTCTATGTGTGTGTGGCATGTGTGCAGTTGTTTTTGGAAAGATCTCAGTTTCTATCTAAGAGAGCTGTGCTATGTATACACAGTGCCTTTTGTTTCACACATACACACATATACTTCAGTTGGTTGGAATTATATTTCAGTTTGCACTGTGGCATGAATTTGAACATTGACTGATTGCATCGATGATCTCTAGCCACCTTCTTCTGTATGCTGTAATTGGATAAACTCACATGACATTCTTTCTTGGGGTTCTTTTGTAGGGGAGACTGAAACAGGGGACTCTGTTGCTCTAACTGCAAACTTTATGTTTGTTTCACG
This sequence comes from Picea mariana, assembly GCA_032191745.1. Classification (NCBI taxonomy): domain Eukaryota; kingdom Viridiplantae; phylum Streptophyta; class Pinopsida; order Pinales; family Pinaceae; genus Picea; species Picea mariana. Next base: position 16,750 of record JASDQU010218536.1, on the reverse strand, counting down.
AGACTCAAAAACAGGAAAATCGGCCCTTATTAACCGACTTCTACCACAAACAGAACAAGAAAAGGCATTGCTAGCAGAAGGTGAAGCGAGAGACATGAGAAGGAAGAAAGAGAGACAAAGACAGGGAAAGGAGTTTGAGGAAGGCCATAGGCTGCATGGCGATGGTGATAGACTGAAAGATTTGTTGAGAGAAGGTCGTGTGTTGTGTGATATGCCTGCTTTAGCAGACAGGGACAGCATGCTGATAAAAGACACAAGGCTTGAAAATGCACTAATTTGCCAGCCACAGCAACGCAACTTACATGGCCGAATCTTTGGAGGGTTTCTGATGCATCGTGCTTCTGAGTTGGCATTTTCTACATGTTATGCTTTTGTTGGGCACACTCCTTTATTTTTGGAAGTTGATCATGTCGATTTTCTGAGACCTGTGAGTTTCACTTCCTGCAAATACATGAAGTTGTGTTAAATGCCTCTGGTTTCATTTAGTTTACTTGGGTCCATGGCCAATCAAAGCTGATTTGGGGCAAGTTTGTTGATTTTAAGAATCTAGAGAAGTAAATTCTCAGATCCGTAAAAGTAATTGACTGGGTAAAATGATATGTTGATCCTAGTCAAACTTAATTAAAGTCTAGTGCTAATAGAATGAATGCCAGAAGTCAATGCAAAGCAGAATTAAAAATCAGAACATATTTGATAAACAAAATACTTATCAGTATGTGTCAAGTTGAAGAACTATATTGATTGCAATTGCAGGTCGATGTTGGGGACTTCCTTCGTTTCAAATCCTGTGTTTTATTCACACAAGTAGATGATCCGAAGCGACCACTCATAGATATTGAAGTTGTTGCACATGTTACCAGACCTGAACTAAGAAGTAGTGAGGTAAGTCCAGGTTGATGATGAAACGTGTTGTGTTCTATGGGAGAAAGTGGTGGTCTGTTTCACAGCCAGAGTGTAGTCTAATGCATCAATTTTAAAGTTTCTGATTATAAATCCTCCTTCACATATGCATCAGTTAATGAGTCAGTATGGCTTGTTAAAACGTGTTGTGTTCCATGGGAGAAAGTGGTGATCTGTTTCACAGCCAGAGTCTAGTCTAATGCATCAGTTTTAAAGTTTCTGATTATAAATGCTCCTTCACATATGCATCAGTTAATGAGCCAGTATGGCTTGTTATAGGTTTGCTTAGTGCTTTCAGTCTTTCAAAGTAAGATGAGATTCATACAACTGTATTTGTGGCTTTGACCAGGTCTCCAATACATTTTATTTCACATTTACAGTACACCCTGTTGCTCTGGAAGGTGGGTTAAAGATCCGTAAAGTTTTGCCTGCAACAGAAGAGGAAGCTCGTCATGTCCTCGAACGTATTGATGCAGAAAATTTGAACTAAACCAGGACAATTTATTTGACCTTTAACTCACTTTAAAGCATTTTATCTGTGTCTTCAGTTAAGTCATAACCTTACCCATGCTTCTCTTCTCTCTTATGTGCATATATGGTTAAGGTAGCAAAATGGGAAGATGTGATGATATAGAACATTGTTCCACACTCGGTGCCTATATAAAATGAACAAGGCTCATGTGAAGTTATGTCATGTCCTTGCATATTTACATTGGAATTTATCAATTTTGAAATTAAATGCCTTTAAAATCTGTAATTCATAGGATATGAGCTGGGTCAAYTTTTACTTCCATGAATTGAGGTTGCATTTATTYCTCTCTCGGCACAACACAGTGCAGTCATGTTATARTATTCTCCAGACAAGAGACTAAGAATACAGGATTTGCAGTCTAGTGGCAGGACTTTATCTTCCTTTGTTCTGTTTTTCTTTATCAAAGTACCTATTCTGAATGAAAACTTAGGGGAAGATCTTGGCATGGATTGATTATTTTCATACACATTTGCATTAAATATCTGAATATGGAACATGGGGTGGAAGTTTGTCGAAACTATGAAGGAAAGCAGTTGTAGCAATAGATTATTAAGCTCTGAAGGAAAAAATTATCTTGCCTTAGATGTTGTTATTGATGCGTGCCTATTGGTTGAAATGTATGGCCCTAGGCAGCATTTAAAATAACCTTAAAGTCTTACAATACTAGCTTTGTCATCGTGAAGGAAGTGTGTTGTCATGGTGAGCTTGAAATTGTCTTTAGTTGATATTTTGTTGATGTTGTTTGTTCATCTGTGGCTATTTTCATATTAACGCAGTGCCATGGATATGTTGTTATTGTTCATCCTTATTGCCAAGGCGTAGTCTAAACGTTCTACGTTTTTGACTTTCTGGCAATTATCACTGGAATCCGGCAACGTAATTGTTGGAGAAATTACAACTTTACATTGCTTAAATCGTGTTTTTGAATGCAAAAATCGGTTCAGTGCCCTTGAAAACCCCTAGGGCACCCGGAATATGCAATTTCGGCCACTGAAATCTGCAATTTTATAAATTTCTGGCCAGAATTTGGACAAAACTCGTCGGAAAAAGTGCCTGAAAAAAGGTAAAAACTTAGAACGTTTAGACTATGTTGTGTGACACTCTTATTTGTTTTGTTGTATTCGCATTGCAAAACACTTCTTCAGGAGCATGTAATGTGTAGATTGGTCAACTATTCTATTGCCAAAGACTTGGGAAGATTCAATTTGAAGACATGTCGAAGAGAAAAAGGAGGTTGGCATGTTAGAGGAGGTCAATGTCTCGAAGACGAATGATCAACTCGAGTAAAGAATACTTATGATCCAGTTCTAGTAAGTACAGTGAGATTAAACATTAAAAATACAGCAATTTACCTTCTCTCGATGTTAGTGAAATTCCCTTTGTTCGTGTTCTTTTAGTACGTGTCAATTGTGCTATTAGCAAAGATTTGGGAAGATTCTCTTGAAACACGCTTTGTTTAGACAAAAGACTGAAACTTTGTTTGTGTTCAACGGGTACAAATACTGCATAAATACAACACCTTGTCTTTGCTTTACATGTAAACACGATCCTTTTTCATTGCTTTAACATAGTTTGTTAATGGGTGGGGTACCAGTGTCGGGAGTTGAATCTAGGTTATCATACCATAGATTGACAAACAACTTTTCTTTCTTATTATTTAAAAAGAAACTTGAAGTTTTTTGTTCAAGGCTCGTCATGGAACTTTTCTTTCTTATTATTTAAAAAGAAACTTGAACTATTTTTGTTCAAGGCTGGTCATGGTTTTTCTTCTAATTGATAAAAAAAAACTTGAAGTTTTTTGTTCAAGGCTCGTCATGGTTTTTCTTCTAATTGAATGGAATCGTTGTAATCTAATGGATGTAATGTAAATTCCTAGAGTGAAATTGTAAGGTTCTAAGTAAATGAAAAGCTTCAACGGTCAACCTAAAAGAAGGGTAACTCAAGGAGAGGAATCACACTGTTCTAGACGAGCCAAAAAGCCCTTAGTTCAGAACTAGCTTTGAAAAACCTAAATTGAAAAGTTCTTGAGGATGATTTAAACTCCGACTATTGTTGATCACAAGTAAGATGGGTCCACCCCTATCAAAGGCACAAAGAATCAATAACAGGTCTACATAAAAATGTTGAATAGATGTTAATAAATCACAACGAGCCTTGTAATCAATACATTGTCATATTTAAATGGGGAGTGTTGCAACTAGTTATTATGGAGTTAAAAATTATTGACTAACTTAATCACTACAAAAAAACATTCAATACCTGGTTTTAACCCATGGAGAATATCACAACAGATCATGTATTATTCACAACGAGGTGGTTTAAGTAGTGTGTGTCAAGTCAAGTGGGTTAAGTTATAATGATCTCATGTTGTAAAATGTGAAATGCATTGCAAGTACTCTTAAAGCAGATCCCAAGGCAAAGGGTCGACTAGTGAATGTTTTTGAGTCCAAATAGTGTGCTAGGATGATGGTGTGGATGTTATGTTTCTAGGAATGACCATGTGAATATTAGTATGGTGTGCTCAAATCATGTAAAAACATATATAAAATGAAATATATTAATATGATATCCACTAGAAAGGTTGCTTGGGGAGCAAAAATGGGCCATTATATACCACAAGAGGGGAAAAGAAAAGGGGGTGCATGGGTGAATTGTCCTTCACACTTGTCCTTTTGGGGAGTGCTAACTTTTCCCATGCTTTCTTAAAAGTTCTCACATCAATCTTCGACTTGTATGTAGCAAGTACAAGTTGTCACATGCTTGGGAAGAGGGCATGTAGGCTTCATGCAAAGAAAATGTATTTTCTTGCCTTTCATTCATATTATTCTATCCTATCATTCTCCCATGATTGTTCTCATTCTCTCCTATAATTCTCCCATTATTATTCTTCCATCCCATGAGACTTTCCTCTCCTTAGTTGTGATAGAAAATGTATGATTCCATTGTTGTTATGCTTGCAAATGGGAAAATAATCCCATGAACATGAGATATGTTGGGAATTGTTGCTATCAAATAGAGAAGAACATGGGTTTGGTTTTGAAGAGAGCGCTACAATTGAAATGTCCACAATAGTTGGAGTACATTGTAAATCTACAACCCTATGTTTATGCCAAGAATTATCCATAATTGAGCCAATGGTCCAACACTCTAGGAATTACCATAGGGAATTTAGTGGATCAAATTCTTCCTACCAACACAGGAGCATTGGAGGGGAAGGATTATTGAGGCATTCTATGGTGGAGAAGGGAAAGGCCTTCCTTGTGTTGTGTTTCACTAAGGAGAAGAAGATCGAAGTTGAATGAACGTCAAGTGAGATTCTTAGAGTCTTTTCGAAGATATGTAGTAGATGTCTAAGAATGGTCTAACACTCTACGAGTTAACATAGGACATTTAGTGGATTAGATTCTTCCTACCTACACTAGAGCACTGTAGGGGATGGATTCATGAGGCATTGTATGGTAGAAAAGGGAAGCCCTTCCCTTATGTTGTGTTTCACTAAGGGGAAGAAGATCGAAGTTGAATGAATGTTGAGTGAGATTCTTGGAGTCTTCTTCAAAGATATGTAGTAGGTGTTTGGTTGGATTGAGTTCTTGGGTATTGTGGGTTGGGCTAAGTGATATTAGAGCCATGTAGGAGTTTCCTTCACCTTGGTGATACCATGGCCTAGCTTCGGAGTGGAATCCATCATTAATTCCTACAGTGGGGTGGTAAGTCACTCCTTAGTAACCGATTTGGTGGACATATTCATAATAAAGAGAAGTGTTGTTCTTTATCTTAAATGATTTATTTGTGTGTTTATATTTTTGTTACTTGGTTCCATCTATTCAATTGGTCTATATGTGAATTATGTTATGGAACAATGAATTGGATGAGAATCTTGTAATAAGCATGCATGTAGATTAATTTTGCATGACATATGTTGGTTACTTATATATCCTGTTTGAAGTGACCCAAGGTTCATGTCTGTTCGGGGTTCTAACAAAGCCTCTAAAATTATCGGCCCTCCTGGTAAACCAGAAGGCAACACAGTGCACGGGGTGCACCGCGTCGTCTCACCCGAGATAGTCTTAATGAGTGACTGCGATACTCGTGTTTGCAACCTAGGATTGAGTGGGGGATCTAAGAACTGTACAATGAGAGTTCTGGTTTAACTTATTAACGCAATACATTGTTGTTTATGATTACACATGAAATATAACAACTCATTCATTTAGCATATCAATAACTCTTGAAGACAATAAAGAAACACATGCATTCAATCACATAACACAGGTTTTACTGTCGTTCAACCCCTCTTGGGCTACGTCCACAAAGATCTGGCTCTAGCTCTTTTATTATAGTAGTTTCGAAACTACAATTCCGCGTGCTTGTCGCTCATCTCAGATGGGTTGAGATCTATTATGAGGCAGACTAGATTGCACCAGGCCCTTCAGCCTACGATCTAACCCTCAATATCTACCCTCCTCAGTCCTCTCTAGCTCAACAACTTACAAAATTAGATCATACAACAAAATATTACATCGCATCCGCTTCTTCACATCCGTCTCTTCGCCTCCTTCTATGAGACCTAGGTATCTATATTTATAAGTTTCTGACTCGCCAACCATTACAATGTGTTGCAAAAACGCTGCTGCTTGTGTTTGAGCCTGTGCAGTCTTCTCTTTGAGTGTGTCTATTGTCTGGACTGCAATCTCGTCACTGATCAACCCTGCACACTCTGCTTGGGTCTGTGCCATATATGTCTTGGCCTCCTCTGCATGTGCAATGGCTTCTGCTACTCGCTCTTGAAGCGGTTCCATTTGAGCCCGACGCTCCTTTTTTTGCATTTGCGCAGTGGTGAGTTCTGCCTGTAGTTTCTTCATATCCTGCGCCCCTTTGACGCGCTTCGTGATGGGCATTGTTTTCTACCTCTGCTTGAGGTCCTGGATAACTGTGCTTATGCTTTCTTCTTCCTTGTCCCATCGGTGGACTTGCTGATCCTCTTCTAGCTTCGTCCAAAGCTATGCTGTTTTTTTGAACAAGTCGGCTGCTGCATTTCCTTGTCCCTCTATCACCTGTAGTTGCTCTGTTGGCTCCTGCTTCCTTTGCTCCCTTATCTTTGGTGGAGTGGTAGGTGTGAGCTGCTCACGGAGATTCTCGATCTCCTTCTAATATTGATCGATTTCTTGCGCAATTTGATCAATCTTCTCTGTTGCTGTGAGTTCGTCCCTCTGCGCGGTCTTTGGAATCTTCTCATAAGTTCTGGCCATTTTTTGTTCCAATCCGTTCACGTGCTCCCTCTCCTCTTGGGTCTCGAGCTTGGCTTGCTCATATATCAATTCCAACGCGTCTCGTTTATCCTTTGCATGTGGTGATTCGGTTGTGTTTGTGCGTGCACAAGACTGTACTTCTTGGGTGATGCTAACCTATAATTTGTGTAGAGCTTTGGATGATATCCATGATAATACCAATTGGAGTTGAGCTAATTCCTTTAGGGGTGTCTGCCCCACGATCTCATCCATGCGCAACATGTTGGGTGTAATGTGGAATGTTGCACTTGACTGCGGTATTGTGTGGATTGTATCTCGCTCACTTGCTTCAAGTTCTTCTCCTGTCTGTGATGTTGACGACCCTGTCTCTATGCTGCTTCCTGCTGCCTGCGCTTCCCCGATCTACTTGAGGGACTGTTGCATGTCTGCCAACTCCTCTTGAATTCTGCCCCTGTGGTGTACAACATTCTCAAAATCCTCGAATGTATGATCTTGAACCATTTGGGCTATCATTTCTGCATCATCCTCCGTGATCGTGTATTCTGGAGGTGTTCTATGCGCCTTCATCTTCTTGCGCACACCCCCCATCTAAGTAGTTGGCCTCTTAATCAGGCCTAGTTCTTATGGATTGAGACTTGGTGTAGTCCCCTGCGCTGCTCGGCCTATTTCTGCTGTACTTGGGACGATTGCGTATTATTCTTCTTCCCCTTCTGGGTCCCCGTATTAGATGTCCTTTCTTTCGTCTGCTTTGTTTTGGTCTGGCTCGTCCTTGGTTTCTTGGGCACTGGGACTTTTTGAAGCTGTGTTTTTTCCTTCCTTGCCTCCTCTTCCGCTGTCCTTGAAGGTATGTCTTGGATGAGGACTGGAATCTTCCAATCCTCTTCTCAATCCCTAATAACCATTTCAATGTCGCCCTTTATGATGCAGTAGCGCAATTGTAGCCACTTTTTGTTGGGGTCCTTCCGCGCATGTATCCACATTGCATGTCGAGTGGCCTTGAAGTTGGCGATGTCCCGATAGTACGTGACAACCTGTGGTGTTATTCTCCAGAGGTTGGCGATGGCCTGCTGTAGATCGCGTAGATATCCTTCGAATATGGATGCGTTCATCTTTCTGTTCCTGGCGTCTGACGCGACGCCAAGCGATAAATATCTCGCTCCATGATTAGGTTTGGGTCTCGTGGTGAAAAATACATATTTCGGTTCCTTTCATCCCATAATGGCTATCAGCGTGAGAAACCATGAGTAATAAAATTATGTTCCTAGATCCCGCACATCCTTGCAGTCATCCAAAAACAAATTCAAAAGATAGGGTGGCCAGCTAACTGTGGTTCCCTCGACACATTGTGCTGCAACTGCGACGACCCCAACCGGGACTTCCTCCTTGCAGAATTTTCTTAGCAGTTTGCAGGCCATGATTTTTGCGACCATTTGTGTCGCGGCATCATTGATCCTTTTGATGATGATTCCTCGCATCCCCCTTTGAGTGCCGTACTTCTTTTTCATCTCTTCCGCGAGTGCTTTCTCCTTTGTTTTGTCGTCGAGAAATTGTGCGGCGTCCATGCCCCGAGATGGCAGCCCTGTAATGTGTGCAATGAGCTCTACGTTTATCGAGACGAGCTTGTCCAACCATATATCCCCGCCATGTGTGACTGCCATCAATTGTTTGACACAATTGCTTGCGTACTATCCTCTGCCAAAGTGTGGTAGCTCTAGCAGACCTAAAATCCCCGTTTTTGCTAATCCTGCTATCTACTGGAGTGGTTGATTAGCCAGTTGCCCAAATGCATCCAGACCCATAGTCTGTAGGTAGACTTTCTTTGCGAACTCCAGGTACTTGTCTATGTCCGTTACATCGTGGTCCGAGTATTTTAGCTTATCGACATAACCTAACAAGTCTGATTTCGCCCGTACTCTTTCTGGTATACGCGACAAAACAATGGGTGCGACGGGTTACTTGCGTGGTGACCTAGGTACCTGTTGCTTGTCCTTTTTCGGTAGTGGCTGACTCGAGGTTCTAGCCTCCATCGGTCGTTCTTCGGCATACTGTTCTATTCAGCCCGTGACATCTTCTACTGCTCCTTCCTGTGGGTGGTCTGACATGGTTGTTTGAGATTCGTCTGTCTCGATTGCTGCTTCCTGATTTGTAGCCGTCCCATTGACCCTCAGAGCTCCTTCAGGGTTCTCTGGTTGCGCTAGGTTGCCTATGCCTTGGTTCTGTTGCTCCTGTTCCTCTGTCGACATATCCACATTCATGTTGTCAGGTGTTGGTTGTTGGGTTTCTTCTACCACATGTGTGGGGTTCATCGGTGTTGTATCTGATGATGAGATTTCGTCGACATTGACGACCTCTGGCGGCTGCTGTTCGCTTTCTTGCGATTGTACTTGTGCCCTGGTTCTAACTCTGGACTGTCGGACATTTTGGCTTGTTTTTGCTTGCTTGGGTGCTACCATGGTGGTGAATGTCGATCGTTCGCTGAGTTCAATGGTCTTTGTAACCTCTGTGAACTTCGCTCTGTGCTCCGTAGGATCTATCGTTCTCTGTCTTTTCTAGTCTCACAATGAGCTATTTTCTCCCACGCCCGTGCTTTGTATGGTCATCGTATGAAGCTTGTCGAAGACGCTACCTTTATTATGGATTCAATGAACCTCCGGTTCCTTAGTACTTGCCATTACTCTCCTTCGTCGTCTCCAGTTGGCGTGATTAATGCAGTGTCTTGTCGGTCCTTTCCTGCATTCAATTCCACATGCCTTCATCTTTTAATACTGCTTTTGTCGTTTTTATTTTCCCGCTTGTTTCCATTTTGACCTGGCTGTTGGCCTTGTCTTTGTCGGGTTTGTATTCCTAAGTGTGCATGCCCCTTCTCCTTTCGGCGCACTATACCTCTGTTGGTACCGTTATTTATTTATTTTTTATTAACTTCGCAATGACTTTCAAGTTGTGGGTGGTCCACTGTTCTTGTATAGCTTCAGTCGGCTCCCGTTGACCATCCCTTTGAGTTCTACGCCTACTAAGTCTTTCAACTGTACAACTCCCCCATTTGTGACAATTTTTACTTCGTACGGTCCTAACCAGTGCATTCTGAGTTTTCTTGGGCGCTGAATGGATTTGTTGTCATACATCAACACTAAATCTCCTTCCTTGAAAGTTTTCTTCTTGATGTGTCTGTCATTCCAAGCTTTGTCCCTTGCTTTCTGAACTTGTTGGTGGAACCCTGCTAGGATCCGATCCTCCTCCATGGCCATCACCTGATTTAGTCTCTCCTGTAATGCGCCTCGTTCCGTCATGTGCGTAATTGCTGCTACGCGCAAACTGGGTACCATAAATTCTAATGGCACCACTGCTTCTTGGCCGTATACCAGTCTAAATGGCGTGTGCCCTGCCAACTTCTCGCATGTGGTCCTGTTGACCCACAATACTGCTGGTATTTTGAGGTCACAATCATCCTTGTTGACATTACAAATCTTTGTCAATGCATTCTCAAGGATTTTGTTAAATGATTCTACTGTGCCATTTTTCTATGGGTGATATGGTGTGCTCTTCTGATGATGGACTTCAAACTCTTCAGTCATAGCATTGATAGTGTTGTTAATGAAGTGCATGCCTTGGTTTCTCATCAAAACTCTTGGGCATCCAAATCTAGTGATCACTTGTTCAAATAGAAAGTGTGTTGTTGTTTCTGCACTGCAATCCTTCACTGGTGCTGCTTCCGCCCATCTTGTTAGGTATTCTGTCGTGGTGATAATGTACCTTGCTCATGTTCTTTTTGTTGGTGGGTTGATTGGTCCCACAAAGTCTATTTTCCATTTATTGAATGCCTGCAATGTTATTTGTGGTCGTAATGACATTTTGTCCCTTCTATTGGGTTTACCAACCCTTTGACAGACATTACATCTCTGACAGTACTCCTTCGAGTCACTGTGAATGGTCAGCCACCATAGCCCTGCACGCAATACCTTTTGCACTGTAGCTTTGCCTGCGTAATGTACTCGTGTTATTCCCTCATGGGCTTCTGCTAAAACTCTTGGTCTTTCGTGTTCTAACACATATCTTCGCAAGATGCTATCTGCACCCATTTTGTGTAAGTGTCTTGCGATCAGTTGATAGTTTGCAGCCCGGACTACCAGGTTTTTCTTCTGCGGGATGTTATATTCCTGTGGCGCAGTACCTGTGCTCAAGTACTGAATGATATTTGCAAAGTATTCATTAGCTATCTGGACTGAAAAATAATTGTGCGTTCGGAAAGTTGTCCTCTAAATTCGTAGGTTCTTCTTCGTTTGTGACCCTTGATAGGTGGTCAGGTCCTGCATTCAATTTCTCTGGCTTGACTATTATTTCAAAATCAAATTCTTGAAACAGTAGTAACCATCGACAGACTCTCCCCCTCAACACTGGCTTGTTGACTAGGTATTTAAGAGCTGAGTGATTTGTGAACATCTTAAAATGTTTTCCCAATAAGTAATGTCTGAACTTCTGCAATGCGTAGACCATAGCTAGACCTTCCCTCTCTGTGGTGTTATAGTTTTGTTATGATTCTGATAACTTTCTGCTCGCAAATGCTATAGGGTGATCCACATCTCTCACTCTTGGCTGCGCCAAGATAGATCCAAGTGCTATGGCTGATGCATCTACATGTACGTGGAATGTCTTTTCCCAGTCTGGAAATACTAGTATTGGCACGGTGACCATCTTTTCTTTCAGCATATCCAGACCGTGTTGTCAATCATCATTCCACTAAAAATTTGTATGTTTTCTTAACAATTTCTCCATTGGTGCGGTAATCTGCGTGTACCCTTTGATAAACTTTCTGTAGTATCCTGTGTGTCCCAATGTTGCTCTTAGTTGACAGAGTGTTTTTGGTGATGGCAAGTTAACAATTTCTGCAATCTTTGCAAGATCTACTAGTAAACCTTGTTTTCATACTATATGGCCCAATAGTATCCCAAATGGTGTTCCGAATATACATTTTTTTTATGTTTAATGATATCTGGCACTGCCTACATCTTTCTAGCATCAACCGTAAGACCTCTACATGGTCTTTCAACAAACTATAGACTGTCTAATCATCCAAGTATACTTCTAGAAACCGGTGAATGAATTCCTTAAACATGACGATGACTACTCTGAAAAATATTGCTGGTGCATTCTTCAGTCCAAACAACATGACTGTGTACTGGTAGGATCCCCATTCTATAGAAAACGTAGTCTTGTATCAATCTTCCTGTGCTATCTTGATCTGGTGGTATCCTGAGAATCCATCAGTGAATGAGTAAACTTCGTGTCTTCCTACGTTCTTCAACACCTCATCCGTGAAAGGTGTAGGGAACAGGTCATGTAGGCATGCATCATTCAACTTCCTCAAGTCAACGCATATCCTTATCCCTCCTTGCTTTTTTTCTTGAACTACCATTGGGCTTATCCATTCCGATTCTTTCATTGGTTCTATGATTCCAGCTTCGAGCATCCTGTCGATCTCAGCTTTGAGTTTCTGCTTATATATCAAATTCAATCTGTATGGTCGTTGTCTGATTGGTCTCACTTCAACTCTGAGTGGTATCTTCATTTTTCCTAGCTCTCCTGCTATACCCTTCATTTCTGTAAATGTTGTGGGAAATAGGTCACTGTACTCGCGCAATAACTCTATTATTCTTTCTATTGTTTGCTCATCCCAGTAATCTCCAATGCTGGTCATTTTGGGATTCTCAACTGTCCTAATGTTGACTTTTTTCACCTTGATCGACGCAGCAATGACTTATGATTCTATAGGTGGACCCTCCACTTCTCTTTTTCCCTTCGCTTCCTCGATCTGAATATTGTGCGAATCGTCTTCATCTGGTGCTTCCTCCTGCACATGGTAACATGACAACAATTCTTTGACTGTCTGTTTGTTCCGTTGTTGTTCTTCTGTTATGAGTTCGACTTCTGGCTTCTTGATGAATATCACCCCTCTTATCTGTTTAAGAGCTGCATCTATGTTGGGGTTCTCATTCTTGAATGTAAAAGTGACTGTAAAATTATGTTGCAATACCGTCCAGGTCGCAGTTCCTTTGCGCAGTTCCTGGTCTGTATACCAGTTCGCTGGTATGCCCTCTAGAGTGTAGGAAATGATGAGGCCATTCCTCTAGGGGTGTCATTTTCCACAACGTTCTTCACTTCTCCAAGTGTTCCGTTGGTGCCCCCTGTCCATCATACTTCTGTTGCTTGTTGTTTTTCTGTTCTGCACCGAACCTTATGTGCAGTAACCGCTTACATTGGTACCAATATGTGATTTTCTCTTTGTGTGCACCCCACCATCTTGCAGGTGTGGCCTTGAGTGTTATATCAAGTGCTAAAAGTCTCTGATCCTCTAAAAATTCATCTTCGTACTGTGCCAAGAATACTTCTAGATCGTTTACTCCGTGGACACTGGGTGGTTCCCTTATCTCCGTGCCTACCCATCTTACTGCGCGGTCTATTTGTGCACATCTTCTTGTGGAAACTGGGTGGTTCTCTTATCTTCGTGACTACCCATCTTACTGCATGGTCTATTCGTGCACATCTTCTCGTGGAAACTTCGTGTAGCCTTTGTTTCCAATTATCTAAACCGGTATCTGAGTCTGTCGCACAAGAAGTAATGCTCCACCAACTGAGTATCCCATCTACAGTTGGATTCATGTAATCCTCATGGCACACAGTTGTTCTGTATAACTGGCTGATTTCCTCTAAGTCTAAGCAAGTGGGTTCTACAAACCTTTCTCCTTCTGACGGGTCTAATGGTGCGACGACTCTGTATTCACCTGACTCAAATGTCATTTTCCGTGTCTTCAAATTGATTATGGCCTGGTCGTCAAACGCCCAATCCAAACCAAGCAACGCTGGATATGGTGGTGTCGTTTACTATTTCAATCACTTCAAACTCTGCTTTATTGCACACTCCATCCAGGTCTACTGTCACTCCTATTAGTCTACCAATTGGTAGGACTCTATGCTGGTTTGCTAGTTTCAGTTGCACAGGTGAATATCCTAATGTGGGCTCTCCCATAAATGCCATGTCTTATTTGGTAATACATTAACTTAAGATCCTAGATCTAGTATGATATCTCCCATGTTGAAATCTCCGATGTTTGCATTCAGTCTGAACTCCCTACTGGTTCTTCTCCTTGTATGTAGGTGATTGAAAATTTTTAGTTCTAGTTTACCTTCCGTCTCTATACTACATCTTTCTAATATGTTTTGAAATATTTTGACAGATGATGGATTATTCAATACTTTTACACATGGTTGCAAAAAGCCTTTGATTGTACTTACTTGTCCCATGGGTTGCATTTCGTTGGTATGATCCAATAACAGAGACATCTCGTACTCTGGTGCTTCCTTGATTTGCTACGCAGTTGAAGTCGATGCAATGTCGTCTTTCTGAAATTCTTTTCTGGATTTCTTAAATATCTCCTCATTCTGCACATCGAAATGCTTCCTTGGTTCGCCGTTCTTTTTCACCCACTGGTGTTGTACTGGCTCTTGTTAGAGTCTGTTGTTTCCTTTTTTAGCTCCTCCACAGGTAACTATGTTGATGTTCTTTCCTTCGTCCCTTGCTTTAGCTGAAATCCACTGAACATTCGGGTTGTTCGTTCCTCTTTTCTTGGATTTTTACTAATAGTGTCGGACATTCTTTCGTATCATGGTCCGATGCATGACAATACATACAAGTTGCTAGTGGAAGTGGACATTCCCTTGCATAATGTCCCGGTTGTTGACAATTGTGACATACCACTGGTCATCTACCTCTTTCAAAACCTCCTCTGGCTCGTCCTCCACCTCTGTAGCCTGCTCAATCTCCTCTCGGCGTGTTATATTGAGGCCCCTGATTGTACTGTGCGGTATTGTACTGAGGTTGTGCTGTGTTGTATTGTGGCTGCACGATATTATATGGTTGTTGCGCAGTGTTATACTGTTGCTGCATAGTGTTGTATGGGGTTGGAACTTGGTTAAATTGTGGTGCGGCTTGCCCCGTCATCATTTCTGCCTGCACTCTATATGCATCTGATGTCCTCTCTCGCATCAAATCCATAGTTCTACAATGTTTGTCATCGTGGCCCACTGACTTGCAAAACTTGCAATATGAACTCTTTGGGATTGTTTGGTATTTCTACATCATTGGGCAGTAATATGGATCGTGGTCCGGTTTCTTACAGATTTCGCACCATAGTCCTCATGTTGATAACGGATTTGGCATTCCTGCTGCCATATACTGTGCGAATGTTGGACATTCATTCTTGTGGTGCCCTTTCGTCCTGCATGTTGTACACCAAACGACTTCTCGTTTGTCCTTACTTTTATTCTGGTTTAGCTGGAATGTTAAGTTATTCAAATCCTCCTTCAGTTCTTCGATGACTGGATCCGTCCGCTGATACTAGTTTTCTTCCAATTGCAGGGATGCGTGCAAAGCCTCTTCCTGCATCTGAAAATTCTGTTGTTGCAATGGGTATTTTAAGTGTGGTAGCATTGAATTGACGAACAAGTGCTTATGTTGCATATCGGTCATGAGATATTTCAACTTTCCCTTCAGATGCTTGAATCTCTGGTCAATCTCCCATACAAATTCTCTTGGTTTTTGTCTAATTTTGATCATCTCGTTCATGTACTGATCTTCTGAACTTGGCTTCTGGAACTCGTTTATCATCAATTTTTTTATGTTTGCAATTCTTCTGGTTGTCCCCGGTGGATTGTTTGTAGCTAAATTCATATACCAATCCAGTGCGCGATCCTTTAATGTAATCGCTAGCTGTGCCAATTTAGTATCTTCGTATGTGATCTGTTTTTCTTCCCAAATCTTCTCACAGATGAACAAATGTTTTTCCGGGTCCTTCGACACTTCTCCTTTGAATTCTGGTAACCTGATGGTGGAATCATGTCCTGCCATTCTGAATGCTGAACCACTACCTCTGCGCGGTATAGATACTTGACTAGCGTTGCCTGAACTGGCTCCTCCAGTTGTTGTTCCTTGTGTAGATGTACTTCCTGTTGTCTTTCTTCTCCCAGAATCCGGTTGTCTAAACAATGGTGTTCTCTTTGGTGTATTAGTCGCACATGGGTTTATGGGTTCCACACTGACATTAATATGGATAGGATTGTTGCCTTCTCTTCTCGTTCTTGGACCTCTTGTCTTCCTCTCATATGTTGCGCATAGAATTTCTTCAATTTGATCCACATCCCGGA
Source organism: Picea mariana (assembly GCA_032191745.1). Classification (NCBI taxonomy): domain Eukaryota; kingdom Viridiplantae; phylum Streptophyta; class Pinopsida; order Pinales; family Pinaceae; genus Picea; species Picea mariana. The sequence continues at coordinate 874 of JASDQU010218536.1, read as the reverse complement.
GATCCTCTAGCTCTTTATCGTCACTCGTTAATCCTTCCCTCGTGGCTACGACTCTCTTCTTGGTATTCACCTTGTATTGGTAGGGTACTCCGCTATGCGTCTTTCCAATTGTCACCATAATCTGCTTGATCTGGTCGTCATCTATCATGATTGGGTCCAAGGGTTCCTCATTCTTTCCCTTATCCTTTCCTCATTCCATTTCTCCTCTTTCTGTCAGTGCTTCCCCCCTTCCTCCATGCACGTAGGGAAGTTTCGTTGTCTGACTCCATCGTCATTATGTTGGATCATGTTGTCATTGATGCCAATGGTTTGATTGATTGATGTCAAGTGATGGATTGTTTGATAGGCTTGATTGATTGATGATTGATGAACAAAGTATATGTATTGTCTTTGATGAGAATGATAGATGTCAAGTGGAAACCAATCGATGAAGATGGATCAATGAATTGTCATTGATATGATGAAGATGGATCAATGAATTGTCATTGATACATGATGCATAGTTGAGGTATATGATGCAGTGGTGGATTGATGCATAGATGAATCATTATAGTCTTATCATGGTTGATAAATGGATGAACTCCAAAGTGGTCCCCTTATGGTGAAAGCCCTCACGGGAAGATGCTTTACAGATTGAGTTATCCTAGAAGAATGGTTGGAGGACCCATGTTTGTATGTGGAATAATACGATGAAGATCAATGAATTTGTTGGTGAAACTATCCTAGATGGATAGTGCTTGTCATGCCATTTCCGGAGGTATGTGGAATGTGATATAACTCTTCACGGTTTGAGAGTTATGGCCCTACGAAGTTGAAGGACCCCCATGTGTTGGCTTGAAGCCCCAAATGGTCAAAGAAGTCAAAGTGCCATAAA
>JASDQU010218535.1:9522-20848 GCA_032191745.1 Picea mariana | reverse complement strand
GATGATGTCTGTGATGTGTTTTTAATTTACATGTGATGTATAATTTTGCTTTCCTTAAATCTTATATGTGGGCGAGATACCGATCCATGATGTAATTAGCTAATGAATCCGAAACACTATTGAGTTCTCTTGGAATGTGTCTATATTCAATGTAATCGAACATTCGTTCAAGACGACGAACTTGCAGGTGGAGATGTAGCAGGATAGGATTACGGATAGCGTAGATACGGTTGAGTTGATAGACCACGAGTTGGGAGTCTAAGTAAACAATGATACGAGAGATACCTAGGGAGGAGGCTTGGGTCAACAGTCCAATGACAGCGTGATATTCTGCTATATTGTTGGTTGTTGGTCCTAAGCAGATACCTCCTGAACTCACCACCTCGTCGAATTGGTAAAAAACCCATGTTGTCAAAGCAATGTTTCGGGTATGTCGACTAGCACCATCCGCGAACCCGAAAAAAATAGGAAAGGAAGACGTCATATGCGCATGAAAACACAAGCACAATCATGAGTGGCAAAGGTAAAGACTCGAGCACGCGAAAGAAATAGACACACCAAACTAAAATACAATAATGTACAAAGTACAGATGCTAGGTGATCTAGGCATAGTACTTTTTAAGGTAAATCCTATTCTGGGGCTCTCCTAGGGAAATTCCATCATGATCTACTAATTCGTAGGTGCCTCTATGTAGAACACGCTTCACGATGTAAGGACTGTGCCACAGAGGTTCTAACTTACCTGTCCTCAATTTTTCATGAGCTTGGTTATAGACGAGGAATAAGTCTCCTTCTGCAAAAGTCCAAGGATGGACGGATTTGTCGTATTGACTCTTGATTCGTTTCTGATGTGCCTCATTAACGATAGTAGCATCACGACGTGTTTCGTCCAGCTTGGATAGATACAAGAAACGTTCTTCTTCGACAGAAGTATGGGGTAGGAGTTCTACTTTAAGTTTTAGTGATGGAATCTCACACTCGATTGGTAGAATGGCTTCGATGCCATACACCAACTGGAAAGGAGTAAATCCAGTTGCGGTTTTCACGGAAGTGCGATAAGCCTAGAGAGCGGAAAAGAGTTGTAGATGCCACGACGTCTTGTTAGCCCCTACCATGCATTGAATCATGGTTTTTAGGACTTTATTGATGGCCTCAACTTGTCCGTTGGCCTGAGGATAGTAAGGGGATGATTTTTCATGGCGAAAACCCAATTTGACATGCAGTTCGCTCATCATCTAGTTCTTGAAGTGTGCACCGTGGTCAGTGACAATGGCGCGTGGTACACCAAAACGAGTTATGATATGGTTGAAAAGAAATAGAGCTGTGGTACGACCATCGTTCAAAAAGGTAGGCATAGCCTCAGCCCATTTGGTAAAGTAGTCGACGACGATGATTATATAACCGTGCCCCCCAGCTGAGGTAGGCTTACACTGCATGAAATCGATACCCCACTTGACGAAGGGGTCGATGGCGATAATGGGGTGCAGCGTAGTAGGGTGGGTGCATGCCTTCTTGTTAAAGACTTGGTAGGGTGGGCATTTTTTGACAGGCTCGATACAATCTTTGAAAATCGAGGGCCAAAAGTAGCCAGCACATCAGATTTTTTGGGCTGTGGCCATCCCAGAAAGGTGACCACCACAGGCGCCAAGGTGACAATCGTTCAGAACGCGTTCAGCCTCCTCATGAATCAGACATCGTCGAAGGATAGTGTCGATACCATGGTGATACAAGGTGTCGCCAACAATAAGATAACGATGAGAGTGGTGGCGAATACGTCGACGTTCTTCGCGGGAAATGTTGGGCTGAAAGCGTTGGGTTTGGAGGTAGAGGAGGATGCCCCCATACCAAGGATCAGAGGTGCTGATGAGAAAAAGAGTTTCATCAGGGAGAGAATCTCTAGGTTCGATGTCTTCATTGGCATGAGGGAGAGCACAGATAAGCTCTGCAAACACCAGGGACTTTTTGGCTTTGGACTTTGTAAATTTAAGATCGAATTCCTGAAGGATAACGATCCATTTAGAATATTTTCCCCCAAGTACTTGACGTGTCAAGACATGGTACATGGGGTTGGAGTCCGCAATCATCGTGGTGGTGCGTAATAAGATGTAATGGCAGAATCTTTGGACACGATGACGGCTGCCAGAGCCACTTTCTCTACATGTGAATATCAGAGTTCGGGTCCAGATAGACTCTTTCTCAGGTAATAAATCACATGTTCTTCACTGTTAGGGTCCTCCTGAACTAACACCATCGCAATAGTGGAAGTGGAGGTGGCTAAGTAAAGGATATAGTCTTTTGTGTACTCGGGAGGATGTAACAAAGGTGCGTGGGTCAAGGCGTGCTTGAGAGCATCAAATGATCGTTGGGAAATGTCATCCCAGATGAAAGGGGTCTTTTTCTGCAGTAATCGCATGAATCCTTTAGTTATCTCAACATAGTTGCAAATGAAACAGCGAAGGAAGTTTGCTTTGCCTTGCAAACTTTGGAGTTGGGTTAAATTGGTGGGCGGGGGTAAGGCCAGGATAGATTTGATCTTTGAGGGATCCACCTGGATCCCATCTTTAGAGACGATAAAACCGAGGATTCAACCGGATTCAACTGCAAAAATGCATTTATGTGGGTTCAAGCGGATACGGTAGAACCAACATCGAAGAAAAATAGCCCGTAAGTGATCGATGTGATTGGATCTATTGGATGAGTGGGCAGGTAAGTCATCGAGGTAAGGTTTTGCGATATGCTTGATATCGTGGAAAGCGTACAACATGGCCCACTGGAAAGTTGCACCAGCGTTTTTGAGACCAAAAGGTAGCTTTCGATAGGCGAAAGTTCCCCATGGGCAGATAAAGGCTTTCTTATGTTGATCAGCAGGTAAGATTTCAATCTGGTTATACCCAGAGAATCCATCCATGAAAGAAAAGATTACGCTCCCAGCGCAATTATCGATGATTTGGTCGATGAAGGGCATAGGGTAGTTGTCCTTTGGACAAGCTTTGTTGAGATCTCGATAATCAACACAAACATGGATGGTCCTTTTCTTTTTGGCAACCAGAACAAGGTTGAAGACCCATTATGTCAAAGGGACGGGGTAGATAAAGTCAGATTTTAGAAGTTTTTCAACTTCTGCCTTTATAGCTATGATTTTCTTGGGATGAACCAGGCGGAGTCTTTGTCGAATAGGTTTTGCACCAGGTTAAATCTTGATTTCATGCACGATGATCGAAGGGTCGATCCCTGGAATTTCCTCATAGCTCCAAGCAAAGACATCGCGGAATTCTTTGAACAAAGCGGTGTAAGAAACCACTTCTTCGGGTGTGAAATTAGCACCAAGGTTAATGTTTTCCATGACACCTTCTTTGATTGAAATATCAATAACGATCGTAGTAGAGATGTTACCCATATTCCCCTCAGAGAGAGTATCTTGTGTGAGGATAGGAGATTGTAGAGCATCGGTAACATTGGGAGGGAAGACAGAGTGTATGTCTTGAATTTCTTCCAAAGGCGGAAGAAAAGAGGATCAATGATGGTTATCATCCCAAGGTAGATCATCAATGCTAAGCATTTCCATAATAGATTCATCAGAAGGAAAAATTTGGGAAATGTAATCGATTGCAGACGATAGGGAATCCAACCATGAAGACACCGAGTAGACATCAGGTGCCAACAAATGTGGGTTGTTTGAAAAGAGAGAGGTAGATTGAATAGCTACGTATGCGGCCTCAGCTGGGCTAAGTGGCATGGTGTCACCGAGCACATCGAATTCCAGAGGACTAGGTACAATCCAAGGATCAGATGATTCCAAGGATTGATAAGGCATAGTCAAGATCATATTAACGACGGGAATATGATGCGTGGTAGTTGGAAGTAATGTAGGGAAAGTACTCATAAGGCTAGAATCTTTCAATAAGCCAACACCAATGCTTTCATACGTAACTGGGTGGTCTCCCAAAAAAGGAATGTTGTTGGTGACAGGGACGCGAGCGTCGAGTGTACAGAAATCAAGTTGATCGATAGTGACAATTTTGCCTTGATGGGGGAATAGTACACATCCAAACACCGACGAGGCGATGACAGTCATAGCATAGAACCAACTTCTTCCAAGTAGTAGGTTGTAATCGAGGGGGGCATCGACCACCTTGACATCAACGGTAACAATTTTGCCGCCCAACTGAACAGCTAGGGATTGTAACAGTCTGTGTGGATGAAAACCTTGCCCATCGAAAGCGCGTAACATCGTGGGGGATTTGTTAAGGGCAGGTGACTTTAAGCCTTTCCAATAGGCTAGAGACATGACACAAGTAGAGGCTCCCTCATCCAAGATAGTTCTATGGATTTGTTGATTGTGAACAACAACATCGATTTGGAACACTAGCTGGTGGGAGATTCACGGTTGATGATCATCCAGATTAAACGTGAGGTTATTTGATGACTCAGGATCAAAAGCACCAATGGCAGCTAAGAGAGTTCTACGTTGGCTAGGACAGTGTTGTAGAACTTCTAAAGCGGACATAACACACGGACCTTGAGCCAAATCTTCAACGATGTTGTAGTTTTGGGTAGCCCGTGAACTAGGATTAAAGGTAGAGTTCCGAATAGTGCTCTTAGGAGGGCGTAAAATGGATTCAAATGAAAGTTTTTCAATCTGAAGTGGCTCGGATGGAGGACTAACAGACGAAGGATTAACAGAGGATGGTAACGGGTCTGGTGAAGAACCGTTAGCAGTCTTCGGCTTATCAGGTTTAACTGGCGTGTCATATGTCGCAGTGCGAGTGGTCAGATTAAGCCCGTTAAACATGTAAATGTGGGTACTTGTCGAGGCTTCATCATGGGGTTGGTTGGAACTGCCCCCTGGAGTGGGGGTTTGAGCAACCAAAGATTGTTGTTGTGGGAAAGGCTGAGTAAGCACAACGGGTTGTGAATTTCCTTTAAATATTTTGGCCACTTCATCGCGATGTGGACAGTCTCGGGTGTAGTGATCGTCACCACAAATGAGACATGGGAATTTCGGTTTTCGTTGTGGTTGTTTCCTAGCAGCAGGGGTTTGCGGTTGATTTTTTGGTTGTTCGTTGTTATTCTTCTTCGGTTTATTTCTTGCTTTCTTCTTGCCCCCAGGTTGATGTGAAGTGGTTGATTGGACCGCATTCACCTTAGAGACCTGAGTTTGAGGGGGGGTAGAAGAGGGTGTCGTCGAACTGGGAGCGGGTGTCGGAGTGGCCCGCTGGATTGTTCTAGTCGATTGGGAAGTAGATTGGGTCTTGACAGAGCCAATAACTCCATCCGCATGCGAGGTAGACGATGGTTTGGATGGATCATTAGTGGCACGGGTAACATTTGGTATCAACTCGTACAGAGTACCAGACTGTGAATAAACTAAGTCTAAGTACTGAGCTCGGGCAATAGCTTCTTCCTCGGTGACCACGCCGCCCATGGCAACATCACGAGCGATCTGGGGTAACAGTGATTTGGTAAACCATTCCGCTAATAATTGGTCAGGAATGACCGCTTTGATTAGCCTTCGTCGTCGTCTCCATTCATGAATATGATAGGAGATGTGTACGGAGGTTGTCTGACGAAGGGAGGTCAATAGTTAAGTACCCGTTTTGTATCGAATGGGTAGTTGGAAGTGTGTGAGGAAGGACATGGCGAGAGAGTTGAAATCGTGAAACGAAGTGCGTGGTAGTTTAATATACCATTTTGTTGCAGAACTCGTAAACGTTCTTTGGAAAAGACACAAACATATAGAATCTTCCATGAGGGAGTTGGATGAACACCATAGATGGAAAGTCATAACATGGTTGTTTGGGTATTCTCCGGACTTTCCATCGAATTTTGGGATATCGGAAGGAAGTTTAGCTGGAATAGCTGGCCAAACCGGAGAATGATAAATAGGATCATTCGTTAACCGGGACAAGTCTGGAAGTTCCAGGGTCGCTAGAAAAGGCAGCTGTCGGTTAACCTGTGGGTAATGCTGGTGTGGCATAGGGACACCAGTAGGACCATACACTAGGTTATGCGGATAATTATAACCGGTGGGCCCTCTTATATGAGGTTCGTGTTGACCAGGGTACATAGGATTTGAGTTGTTTTGAGAAGCATGTGCGAGCGGAGGATAACCGGATGGGTTTTGAGGGTTATAGGCTGGATTTGGTATTTGTCCATAAGGGGGTTGTTGTGGAGCTTGAGGATTGTGTCCTGTCGAGAACTGTGGATTTCCCGGAAAAGGGACATTCCATAGATTGGGTGTGGCGGACACATTTTGTCCGTATGGTGGATGGTAGGCTCTGGATTGAGGTTGCCCCCCAGCATGAGGGTGCCCTCCAAATGGAAATTGTCCTTAAGTGGGATGATGCCCCCCAGCTTGAGGGAGAGTTCCTAGAATTTGAGAACCAGACATAAATGACTGACCGGTGCCGCTGAGCGGATTAGGACCACCAAGACAGGTCCCTCCGGGTTGTTGGATAGGTATGGAACTTCCAGGCCTAACTTGGGTAGTAGTGGCAGTGGCAGCATTCAGTGCTCTGTACCCAAAAGGGAGTGATGATGTAGGTCTTAGTGTTACAGGTGTGCCAATCGCAGCTTGGTTAACCACCGCATTACCGGTGGGAATAGTCGGAATGTGAGGGACTATTGTAGAATGGGCCATCTGGAGGAGAAAAGTAGACCTTGGGCCAACAGACGATGTGCTCGGACCAACGGGCGGTGTGGCCGTAAAAACGGTGGTACCGGTAAAATGGTTTAGGGGTACGGTGTAGGAGATAGGTACGTCAGCACTCATCCCTGTTCCATAAAGATCCCGCACCATGCGCGGTGGACTTCGAACAATGTTTGTGGTCCAAAAAGGGTCATCAGCTAAAGGGTTTGAATGAGACCCAGTCGAAATATCAGAAGGATTGACGACGACAAATTCACCAGCGGAATTCATTTGGAGGACACGTCGTTCATATCCCTCCGGAATGCGGAAATATTCCGAAGACTCTGAAGCAATTCGAAAATTCTTTCAAGGAGTGGGAACTTCTTCCTGGGGAGTTGTAGTGTCTTGAACCTCGTTCTGTTGAGGAGATTCCCTCGTAGAATGAGGGGGTAAAGGGGTGTTTCCTTCCATATTTTCTGGAGGAAGTCCCTGTAGCCTCTGCGAACGACGTGGAGGGTCGATGTTGGTGAAAAAGAGTCGGTGAAAGAGATCTATGGCCAACTACTAAAAAGAAATAGCATATGCTAATAGAATTTAAGAATCACAACCAAGCAAACATGACCTTCTCTCAATGACCAAACTAGTTGGTGATGAAATCCAACGTCACGTGATCAAGTCAAGAAGGGGTGGGGATAGGGTGGAACAATTACAATGGTGACCTGCTTAATGGACTTACACCTTGGTGCAAGCTTCCACGTAGTAATTGTGGATTTACCCTCCAAGGAGCCCGAGTGATTTTGACCAATGTCTTCTCTAGGTACAGTGAGACTTCCCTTCACTGACACCTTGTGTAAGACCCTAAAGATTATGGCCACTAAGGTTACCAATTCACAGTCAACCCCTGGGCAGGAACAGTCGACAGTCTGATCCGAACGTACGGGCAAGGTATCGAGCCCGAAATCAACTAAAAGGCTTCCACGCAGTAATTGTGGATTTACCTTCAAGCGATCCCCATAATACGATCTGACCACCCCAATCAGTTAAACCACGGAGGGATAATCTCCGTAGCTCACCCGAATGCGACCTCGTGTGTAACCCCTATGTGAGAGGGGGATCCCAAGCAGACTTATACGATAATTGGATTTGACTCTCCCTAACTCAGGATGCTAATGTTTGTTTTGAAAACTTTGGAGAGTTATGCTCACAGCCTAATCCAAAGTACTAAGCCTAGTCTACCGTTGGTGGAGGATCCTAGAAAAGAAAAATTTCTAGATAATTTTTAATTAGCGTTCATTTTATAGTTGTTCTTTACTCAAAAGGGGTGCATGGAAGTGAAACGGGTGGAATTCTGACTCAGTCCCAAAAAATGCATCAAAGATGATAAGCATTCATTTCTTTTTTATGAACATCTATATAAGGGAGAGAGAGAGAGTTCTTTTCACTAACAACCACTAATAAGGAATGTCCTCAAACAAATTTTCTTCAATCAAATCCCGATGTGATGCTAAAACTTTTGAGATACCTTCTAATATGCACAATCAATCATGAAGATGCTTCTTTATTGTTAGCATATGAATAATGATTAATTCAAAACAATGCTTGTCTTGCTAATTATCTTCTTGGATGAATGAAAATCAGACCAACACAAGCAAGAATCATACAAACAATACACCCTCTTGTTGCGATCAAACAAGAAGCAAAAGAAAAGAAACAATCAAAGGAAAAATCAAGAACTTCACACCAAAAGAAATGTCGAAGAACAATGACCTTAACTAAAATAAAATGAAAAGGTCTGTAGGCCTCTGATGACCTTCACCAACGTTTGTCGCTCAGTCAAGAAAGGAGAGAAAGACAATGCATGGGTTTCAAACTCCAAATGATAGAAAAACTCAACAACAATAGTGTAGAAGGCTACAAAATCCAAACAGCAGGATGTTTGTTCTTCAAAAAGACAGATGTCAAAGCTAGAGAGGAAGAAGCATTGACTCACAAGGTGACCCAGCAAGAGAAACACAGAGGTAAAACCCTGAAAAAAGTAATTCTGGAAGGTTTATTGGCCAAAGGAGGGATGGCGCTCTGTTGTCAAGGACAAGGAGCGTTATAGCGCTCTATGTAAGGCACTCAGGGAGCGTTGGCGCTCTGTTAACACAGGGACAGGGGCACCAGGTTCAGAAAGCTCCTAAAAGTATCAAAAATCCAAAAATTGCAGTTCAGTCTCGACAATCAAGCTGAGTGTGATGGGGTAGGGCGTCAATCATCTCATGAAATCAGTCAAACAGGAGTGAACCAAGTCTAAAAACCGTCAAGGGGTAAGACAAGGTCAATGAGGAGAAATTAAAACAAGAAGTTTCAATTTGAGGCTTCGATCCCCAGTGGAGTCGCCAGTTTCTGTTGTAGGAAAATCTCCCTGTGGACAAGTAGATTGCCTCAAAGACCTAGACCCTAACTCTAAGACAGAAAGTGCTTAATGTGGACATTGACTTCCTTTCAAATCTATACAAACTAATACATGAGAAGGAAGGAGAATAGAGGTACCTCTTTATCGACATTTTTCCTTGCACGCTCCGAGTCGAGCTCCAAACTCTCGCTCCTCGATGAGTCTTGTAGACAAACAAAGTACGACCGCTTCCTACTCTATTAATATTAGCTTGAAAACAGATCTATCTATCAATGATAAGTTCATGTAAGATCAGACACAAACTAGAAAGAAACGTGCCAAGTGTGTCATATTAATGAGAATAACGACAGTAGTACTTACAATCGTAGATGTGAATGCGACAGCTTCGTCAAGTCCCCTTTGTATAAACCTTGCTCGAAATATCCACAACCTGGATGATAGCAGCTTCATTGATCACTCTCCTTTGACTGACTGTGTGTTTCCTATGAAATCATAGGTTTCATGCTAGCAATTCTCCCCCCTTTCACCACCATAGAGCCTGCTTATATAGGTTAAGAGAAGCTTAACCTCTTGATTTATCTTTAGAATAAGTTGAGGAATCCCCTCCTTAGATCAGGGATCTCCTGATGGAACCAAGAATCCGAATGCAACTGCCTTCTAAACTTGAGAGATCTTCCCCTATAACACTCCCTAGGAGGTTCAAGGGGAGCGCCAGCGCACTAAGGATGGGTAGCGCTCTCTCAGAGAAGTGGTTTGTTATAACGCTCCCCAGTAGCTTGTTGGGGAGCGCCAGCGCTCCTAAGGATGCCATAGGGGAGCGCTCTCCCTCAAAACCCTGTTTTAATGGCTCCTTTCAAGTGATAAGAGTTCCTTGACTTCAGTTAACTATTTCCCCTCCTCCAAATCAAGTGTATGAGATATTTTAAGTGCCTCCTTAGTGTTGTTATTATGGCAGTATGCTTGAACAACATTTGCGACACCTGTGACCAACTTGCGACACTTGCGAAAGTTGTAAGGAACATGCGACACTTATGACAGTTGAGAGGAACATGCGACACTTATCCAGTTGAGTAATATTGACGTGTAACAAAGATCTTCAAAAAAAGGGACAACAATATCTCCACAAAAAGGGACAACAAGATCTTCAAAAGCAGGGACAACAAGATCTCCACAAAAAGGGACAGGAAGATCTCCACAAAAAGGGACAACAAGATCTTCAAAAGAAGAGACATCAAGATCTCCACAAAAAGGACAACAAGAAGGGACAACAAGATCTCCACAAAAGGGACAGCAAGATCTTCAAAAGAAGGGACATCAAGATCTCCACAAAAAGGGATAGCAAGATCTTCAAAATAAGAGACAACAAGATCTCCACAAAAAGGGACAACAAGATCTTCAAAAGAAGGGACAACAAGATATCCACAAAAAGGGACAATAAGATATTTGTTGCACAAAACTCCTAGACTACTTATTGACATTATAAACATTTCAAGATCCACACCGATAAGCCATTATGTTACTAAAAAATGACAATTATAACGTAATTAACATAGACATATGTCAAATAAAAATAGAATATAGAAGATAAATATAGCTATCTATATATCCATGGCTCCCAAGAGACTGTTGTATGAAGTGTCCTTTAAGAGTCAAGAGTCAGTGTTACTAAAAATCTGAATTGTGCAGATTTTTTGTTTGCTGAAAATCTGATATATGTAGTTTCAATTGTAGTATTGAGTTTTGGTGGGTCAATTTTGACAGTTAAAGAAAAACAGGTTTGGATTAATGTTATTCATTGTAAAGGTACATACAAATGATTTTATTCCCATTTAATTTGTATTTTTATATTCCCTATTTTTTTTATTGTGTATTGGTATAAATTATTGAAAAATGACACCTCTGGGTCGTCCTAAAAAGGATAAAAAACAACATTTAATAGCTGATGCATTTGGTATTCCTCAATGCTCTAATCAACCATGCAACTCTGAAAATGAAGTATATGATCATCCATTTGAAGGCCATGAATCAGATAGTGCAGAACTTCTTGAAGAGGAACCAACATCCAAGAGGCCCAAAAGAGCATTCAAATCCAACTGGAAGCAAGGGCATTTAGTATCCATGTTTTCATTTTTTTATTGTTTTAAGTTTGAAATAGGAAAAATACACTGTGATTTGTGTAATCTATGTTAATCTTTGGTTGAAATGTTGAGAAATTCCTTTGTGTAATCTATGTTAATCTTTGGTTGAAAGGATAGAATTTCAGCAATTACAAAACTAACACCAAAAATAAAATAGAGGAA
>JASDQU010218533.1:0-11886 GCA_032191745.1 Picea mariana | reverse complement strand
CTGAAAGTAAAGAACCTCTGCATCAGGAAGATAATCAGGCTCCACAACCAACAACCGGTGCAAGTGAAACTCGAAAACGGAAGCACCCTCCAGGTATACTCTACAAAGTGTGGCTCGATGTCTACCCTAGGTACCATGGTATACCCCCGCAGTCACTTGTGTAATTCCATGAAATCAAAGGCAACTAGGTTTCCAGCTTGTGAACGACTACCAGGCGGGTACAATCGATAGTTGGGTGGAACACAATGAGCAGGGTATCAAGCCCGAAACCTATCGAGGGTATCAAAAGAAAGTGTTTCGAAAGATGACTGAGGACCTCGAACATATTTGAGACTCATGAAGCTCCGTGGCAAATGAAATCAATGTAATCCCAAGAAAAGTCCTCTATATGCGTTCCTCCGCTACGATTGGTCCAGCTTTGGATGGGTTATCCCCCCTACCTTTCCGCATGCAACCTCATGTTTATCCCCTATGTTAGAGGGGGTCCCAAATTGTTTCCACATTACTGGACTTTTTCACTCCCTAGCACAAAATCCTATGTTTGTTTTATAGCCTTGAAGAGTTTCCTCTCCAACCTAAATCAAGGCTCTAGCCTAATCTAGTTAATGGACCCTACAAACACAAAGTCTGATTAATTTTAATTAAGCCTTAATTTTAAGTGGTTTATCTTAATTCAAAGGAATGGAAATGAAACTGATGGTGTTTGTTAAGATATGAAATAGAAGAACAAATGATGGAAACAAAATTACTTCTTCTTCAATAAACAAAGATTTGCAAATTGAACACTCTTTAACTAACTTTTCTCTCTAAGATATTTTAAAATAAAAACTCAAAACTAAATTTCGCTCGACTGCGAGCTACTTAAAGTCCTAAGTATTTAGTAAATAACTTAAGAAAGAACTCTTATTCATGAAAAAACAACTAACTTGTCTACTTAACCAAACAAGAAACTAATTTTTTTATTTTTTTTTTATGCTCCAAAATAAGAAACTTGAAAATGAATTATTTTCTTTTCTTCTAAAGAAAGTAAAAAGGGAAGAGTGAAGACAAGATGAGACCAAAAACCAATTTCTGGTCTACTGTGGCTCACAGAGAGTTACTAACAATACTAAACAAGTTAATCATAAAAACTCACAAAACTTGTCTCAAACCTTAATCAAGAAAACACAAGAAATCTTGATAAAGAAAAAGCTAACTTCTATCAAACCTAGGCCAAAGACTATACAAAACAAAGAACAGGGATAAATCAAGAAAACCCCTCAGAAAAATGGCTTCACAGGGAAGAGGATGACTACCTCTTCTTTAAAAATATTTTCCTGACACAGGCACACAACTGATACTTCAACAACCTACGTATGTATGTGAGATGTCCAAATATAGGGTGCATATGTATGCGTGTAGACCCATTGTAGGCCACACACACCTCTATGACTTCCTAAAAAGGAACAATTAATAGTCAAGAATAGGAAGGGAGTACTGGTATGAAAGACTAGAATCCCTTAAAGACACAAAAACTTACTGAAACTCAAAAAACAGTAAATAAACCAATTAAAAATGCCCAAAAATAGAAATCCCCTAAAAACCCTAGAGGGTCCCTAGTATAGTTTTCAATTCTGCTATAGTGGAAAAACCCCCTACGAACTACACTAGGGTTCTAAAGTGTAGGAAAAGCTAACTGTCTAAAGTATCCTACTCTTAACCACTATCCCGACAACACCCCACATTCATATATAAAGTACAAYGTATAGGGATCCGATAGTCTTACCTTGAACTCTRTGTTCGGTGTTGATCCCAATGCATTCGGTCACTTCTCGACTGCAAATATCCTCCCAAGGATGACCTGCATTCACTAAAAGAMAAACAAGAAACTATGAACAAGCATTCTATATATGGATTAATGGGTTAGATGTCATGACAAAATGTAAATSGTACATACAGATTAAACACATCATATGGMGGGACGACAAAAGTACTTCTTTATATTCATCTCATAATGTCACTTACAAAATGAGATCGATCACTGCTCCTCAAACCTAGTCCTGGGCTCGTCTTCACCAAGCTCCAACTGCCTCCACATATCCTTCTTCTCTCACACTTCTCTTTAGAGAATAGGAATAGGTTTATGGATGAGGRAAAAGGGGAAAGAATGGGAAATTCTGGCTCAAACTCACAATGTGGMTGCAAATTCTTGGGGAAAGGGGGGATTAGAAAATGGGCAGAGTTTCACTTCTTTCATGCTTMTCCTTAGAATGGGACCCCAACACCTTCTTTTATATGCCAAAAATATAGTTATTCGGTTGGGTGACGGGCTATGGGCGGTCAATTGGTTAGGAAACTACCCAAAAGCTCATATTCCCTTGCAAWTTTTTATTTTTTGCAACTTTTGTGRGTATAAGCGAGTTGTAATGGTGCAAMTAGAATAYGTACACGGGCATTAGTGGTGCATATAGCATACATACATGGGAAGTAGTGGTGCAGGGTGCATACATCTTGAAAAATTTGGTTTTTAAGAAGAGATATTCAATATTGGCTTGGCAAAAATAGTAAGTAAGATGACATGTTGTTAGGTATGCATGTTTGGTGAAAATTAGGGTTATAACAGGAACATTGCAGATGGACCTCACATATGCTACTATTCTTGTGTTTGGGGGGGAGCATAGAAGACTATATATAGAAGCTCAGTTGGCCTATATTATTAGTAATGAAGAAGACCCCACCAATCATCCTATCTTTTCCCTTGATACTGATTTGGGATCTAGCTTATTGTAGCTCACTAGTATTCTATCCTCGTCGGGTTTACACGTGGAGGTAAATAACTCCCGCAGATACCATAATATCAACACTCCCTCCTAGCTAGGGAGGTATTACGGGTAATTGTCTTGAGCACAAAAACATACCATTCACCCAGTAGCATCAACATAGTTGTATAGACTAGATCATCATCATCAGTGTCATTAGATGCATCATCTCTTGAAACCATACTCTATCTGAGTAATTATACATGATGCTCACTCCACAGAGTGATACAAGAGACATTCTTCTAATCTAGAAGATTAAATGCTCTGAACCATTTTCCATCTGGGAAATCTCTACCCTTTGATTATCCATCTAACTGATAATCATTTCCAATACCGTTGATAGTCTTCAAGGAAATCGAAACAAAATAGAACACAACTATGTCTATCCTAGTAGTACATAAATACAATCCAGCGGTACACTACCACACTAAGTAACACACAAGTACTTGATCAACACCGTATAGTCATGAACACTGGAACACATCCACCATAGTAGTATACATCTACTGTCATACAGTCTTCATAACAATCATCTAATATCAACCTACACAAAAACAATGTTATGATATAAAATGAATCATCTGGGCCAATCTTTCACTCACATCCGTGAGATCTGAAAGAATATCTGCCCTTAGAGTAGAACAATGAGATATCTGGACTATTCTTCTCAAGTAAGGAAGAATAACTATCTTGTTTTCTGAACCTGGACCATTCCCCACCCTGGGCCATTCTTCTTACAATAATCAAAGTGCACCCTGGAGAGAATGTATAAACCCTAAGGAATGCCTGTCCCTGATTGTTGAGCCTGGACCATTCCCCACCCTGGGCTATTCTTCCTACACTAATCAAAGTGCACCCTGGAGAGAATGTATAAACCCTAAGGAATGATTGTTCGGACCATTTCCTCTGTTAACCACAAGAGGAAAATACTGTCCTGTACCAACCTCCAAAACAGACCATTCGTCATGTTAACCACAATGAGAAATCATTGTCCAACGAGGTGGGATAGTCTTCTTGATTAACCCTCAAGAAGAGAGGCCTCCCTAGACCACTCCCCATGTTAACCACAATGGGAAGTCACTATATATGATGCATCAACAATCTGGACCATTTCCTATGTTAACCATAATGAGAAATCACTGTCCGTAAAAAATATCAATCCACTTTCTGAACTAGAAAGGAAGCTGCTCATCCTGGACAATTTTTCGAACTGAAAAATGTCTTTCCATAAATTAATACATATTAGTGCTCCCTCCCAACCTAGGAGTCATCTCTTCCTTTTTCAATAAGGAATTTGTCTCCATGAGCTCTAGCTTGAGTATGCAAACTCTTTTATCTTGGATAGAAGCTTTACCAAAATGTCTATTTATCTGCTCATCTATGGAGATGTGTATTGGAGAACCTCTTTCTCCTTTTTGAACTTCATCACGGATAATTTAATGCTTTATTTCAAATGTACTTCATTCTGGAGAAATGGTATTCTTTGAAGGCTTCATGTAGCTCTGATCAATAAAATATATCATTGTTGGAAAACTAGAACATATCCATGTGGCACTTATTTTATCATTATGATATTTGATCTTCTGAGTAATTATCTTGATACAATATCTTGTTATAGGAAATATTCACCACACTTTTGTTGTGCACTGGAGGTTCTCCACCAAGTTATTTTCTTCCATCTGCATACAAGGGTCTCTTTCTAGTATGCCTCAAAGTCTTGAGATTTCTTCTTCATACGCTCTTTATTCAATTAGTATTTGCATTTATCTGATGTAGAACTTCCAACTCATGGATGTTTCAGATGATATAATGACTCATGTAGAGATATGTCTGGTTTACTGGAACGAGCAATCATCATATTCTTCTCCCTCCATCTGAGAGAACCTCTAGTTCTAGATCTTGCAATGATTTCATTCATAAGTCTTCCATACATTGTTCTTCATCACAACCTTTAGTTCCTCTACTTGATTTCTTTTAGTGAGTTCATATCAAGCTGGCAATCTTGTGATTCTTAATACAATGACTGGTTGTTCTAGCTTCTCTTTCTTTCTTGGAATCTTCATGTTCTTCCTAATGTTTTTCTTTAGCTTTTGAGTCTATGGATTTTCTTATATATTCCATTCCCTAAAGATTTCATTTCTTTCTTTCATCATAGGATCATGGATCTGGATGGACAACGAGGGATACTTTAAGGATTCTCTTTGAAGAAGACTTCTTCTGAGGTTGAACTGAACATGTACTATCTTTCATGGCTGCTACCATGGATATATACTTCATAATCTTCAATGGATCATAGAATTAGCTCCCTCCTAATCCTTGCTTCATATATGAGTGCATATAATCGACTCCCTTCATCTAATAGAGTCCACGCTTATGTTTGCATCCTTATTGTCTTCTACAATATGTAATCAGATCCCTCTGTCTAACAGAGTTCACGCTTTCGTCTTATTGTCCTTTGCAAAACGCCATAAGTCTTTCTCCAATTTTCTCTTGATTGCTGACTTCTTTCTATCTTTGCTTCTTCTAGGTTTCTTCATGATTGATTCTGATTTTGGCTCATCTTGTGATAGCTTCCACATGATTTGTATTATCTAATTTGTATAATGATAACAATCCTTATCTTCTTTTTTTTTTCCATAGGTATGGTTCTTCTTGGAACACATTATCTTCCAAGAGATAGATATACAATATAAGTACAGAGATGATGCAAACAAGATATGTACAAGAAATAGGAAGAGTATTGTTACGTTCAGAAGAATAAGTCTCTTTCATCCTGCTTAGTCTTATTTGTAGGTTCCTTTTATTCAACAATTGATGCTTCATGTTTCTCCTTCCTTTTCTTTAGCTCGGGACAATGATTCTTGTAGTGACCATACTTTCGACAGTTGAAGCATTGTATTTCTGAAATGTCTTTCTCTTGATTTGGTTTCCTCCTTGAGCCAAACTTCCTTTTGTTCATAAAATTCTTGAATCTTGTTGTGAAGGCTTGATCATCGTACTTCTTTTGGGGTTTCTCTTTTGCACTGATCCTAGATTCTTCTTGAGCAAAACAAGTCCAAAGTTCTTCAAATGTAAGGTACTCTTCCTTGTGTTCATGCTTGCGGAAAATGCATCCCATGTCTAAGGAAGACCATTGACTACTATGTTTACCAATTCCTTCTCTGAGATGATCTCTTCAATAGCTTGTAGTTGATCTCTTAACTAAGATATTCTCACAAAATATGATGTTATGCTATCCTCATCATTCATCTTCATGTCACAGAGCTCATTCTTCAGACTCATAACTTGTCTAATGTTTCTGACCAAGAAGAGATTTGTTAGGAAATCATACATCTTCTTCAATGAGTCAAGATGGGAGAGGTAGGGTATCAAGTGGTACTTTATAGATTCCACCATGATACTCATGACATTGATGTCACTGTCTTTGAACTTCTCCATAACTACAACGCTCTGTGGTTCCTTCTCTTTTCCTTCTTCAAACTTTGGTTCCATGATCTTTCCTTTCACGATATCCAACACTTTATTCTTAGCAAGGATGAGGTCAATCCTTGTCTTCCACGCTTTGAATTTAGAGGCTCCATCTAACTTGTTCTCTGACTTCATAGAATAAGTCATGGCTGCTTTGACTTGGTCAAACCCTATATTTGACCACAAACTCAAACTTGACATCTTGGCTTGCTGAGAGTAGCAGGAGATGCGCTAGGCCAGGGTGCACTGATCTGTCTGGAGATTAGGTCAATATCTTCACTTAATTTGTCTCAAAGATAGGATTAGGGTTTCTACAACTGCACCTACTAGTAACCCTAGTGGCAGTGATTTGGTGACTGCTCCTGCTAGAAACCCTAGCAACAGTTCTTCAACGAGCTTAATATCCTTCTAGCTATGTTTTCTTCTAGCGGTTAGACTGAATGAAGGAGGCGTGGGCCCATAACCTATTATAATATAATGAATGTGCTCATTTTACCATTGACAATATCACTATTGTCACCCAACCAGAGGCTAAAGCCACCCTCCGAGCACCTTAACCTTGACAGAGAATCACTCCGGAAGAAAACCCTAGGCTAGATATCCAAACAAAGGGTAGCACACCTTTCCCCAAGGATAGCGCACCAACAAGATATGATTAGATATTCCAAACCCTATCCAAGAGATAGTCGAAGCCAAAACATAACTACTAGCTATAACAGCTGCACCGACATCTCTCCTCCAAACCTGTGCACAAAATTGGGCACTTCTGTGCACACAAGTGATGCTCTGCAATTCCGAGACTGCCTTCTAGAATGAGAACTGGACTCTTGCAGTTATACTAATTTTGGCTAACTGCTTGGGATGACTTCGCATTTTGGGTATTTGTCTATTCAGTATATATTATTATTTCTGGATGAATTCTTCTCTTGGAGGCTAATGTCCTGATATAAATTATCTTCTTGAGCCGACAAGTCTTCTAGGGTTATTAGACAATGCATTAGGGTTTCTTCTTACTTCCTAGAGTATTCTATCCTCATCAGGTTTACACATGGAGGCAAATACCTCCTGTAGCTACCATAATATCAATAGTATGGGGAGGTGAACTTGTGGGGGAAGCTTAACCTAGAGGAGAGTTTGACGAAAATATCATTCTCGAAGTGTTCCCCATGATCAGAGACTAATTGTAGGGAGAATCCAAAGTGGGAGATGATGTGGTTAAAGAAAAAATGCGTTGTAGTGTCAGCAATGTTGTTGAAGGTGGGCATGGCTTCAACCCATTTAGTGAAATAATCGACTTCCATTACAATGTATTTGTGTCCATTGCTAGATGGAGGGTTGCAAGTAATGAAGTCTATGACCCATTTTAAAAAGGGGTTGGTAGTAATGACTGGGTGGAGAAGAGCAGGTGGTTCTCTCTCTTTGTTGGCATATAGCTGACATTTGTCACATCGCTTCACAGCATGGATATAGTCATGAAACAATGTGGGCCAAAAATAGCCAGCTCGAATGATTTTTTGGGTGGTAGAAATCCTTGAGAGGTGGCCACCACAGGCACCACTATGGCAATCATTTAAGACTCTGTCGGCTTCGTCAATAGTCAAACATTGACGAAGTATGGTGTCGACCCCTCGTCAATATAAGATATCGTCAATAAGGAGGTAGTGAGAGGCCTGGTGCCGAATACGTCGACGATCGTCCCTAGAGAGGTGGTTTCCAAACTTCTATGTTCGGAGGTAGACGAGGAGATCGTCGTACCAAGGATCATCTGAAGAGATGAAAAACAGATGTTCATCAGGGAAGTCAGTATTAATGGGAGAGCTAGTAGTATCGAAAGGAAATGTCGTAATGAGTTCAGTGAGGATGAGGGATTTCTTGCTTTTGGGTGTTGAAAATTCAAGGTTGTACTCTTGAAGGATGACGATCCATCGGGAAAAATTTCCATTAATTTGTTGGCAAATGAGCAAGTATTGCATTGGGTTGGAATCTTCTATGACCTTGGTAGTTCAAAGAAGGATGTAATGGCACAGTTTTTGGACTTCGAGGACAACTGCAAGGGCACGTTTCTCTTCGTGATTGTATTTCAAGGGTGGCCCCGAAAGGTTTTTACTAACATACTAAATGACATGATCCTAGTCGTCATCCCTTAATTGGACGAGAACTCCTGCTACGGAGATGGTTGAGGCCGATAAGTAGAGGATATAGTCATGGTCATAGTCAGGTGGACTAATCAATGGGGCATTGGAGAGGGCTTCTTTGAGATCATCAAAATACGTTTGGGCATGTTCATCCCATTGGAATGGGATATCATGACGTAAGAGGTGAAGGAAACCATGTGCCCGAGTGGCATAATCAGGGACAAAGTGGCATAAAACATTAGCTTTTCCTTGTAATCTTTGCAGCTGGTGTAAATTCCAAGGGGGGGGATTTCCGTGATGGCTTGGACCTTGAGGGGGTCTAATGTGATGTTGTGTTGGGAGACGATGAACCCAAGGAGGCGTCCAGCGGTGACAAAGAATACGCACTTGAGGGGATTCAAGAGGATATGGTACTGACAACACCTGTGAAAGACAATGCATAAGTCATTGAGGTGTTGAGTGTGTTTCTTAGATTGAGCGGTGAGATCGTCCAAGTAGGTGAGAATGATTTGTGCCAAATCATGAAAAATGTATGTCATGGTGCGTTGAAAAGTGGCTCCAACATTTTTTATGCCAAAAGGCATGACACGATATGAAAAAGTACCCCAAGGGGTAGTGAATGAGGTTTTGTATTGATCGAATGGGTGAATCTGAATTTGGTTGTAGCCAGAGAAACTGTCCATGAAGAATAAAGCCTCGTGGCTGGCACAATCATCGATAATTTGGTCGATGAAGGGCATTGGATAATTGTCTTTGGGACAAGCATGATTGAGATTGTGAAAGTCCTTAAAGATGCGGATAGTGCCCTATTTTTGGTTAACGGGGATGGGGTTGGAGACCCATGACATATATGCGATGGGGTATATGAACCCTGCAACGCGTAATTTGTCAATCTCAACTTTGATGGCTGCCACTTTGGATGGGTGTAATCGACTTTGCTTTTTTCATACAGGTGTGATATCAGGCCATGTGTATATACGATGTTCGACAATAGATGAATCAAGGCCAGGCATCTCTATGTATGACTAGGCAAAAATGTCCCAGTATTCCTGGAAGAGAGATTTGTAAGTGATGAGTTCTTCATGAGAGCATGCGACACCGATGGTGATTTCCTCTATGATTCCAAGTTTGATGGAAATATCAATTTTGACGGTGGGGGAAATGTTGGAAATATTTCCTTGTTCAAAAGCATAGGGGGAAGGGATAGGCTTATTGAACCAATCTATATGCCGTGAGGGGAGAAAATATAATTCAGGGATGATTTTAGGAGCTAAATTTCGCTCATGGGCTATTTTTTCATGGTTATTCCAAAAATGAGATTCGCTATTTTAAAAATGATTCGCCCAAATTATATAGGATAAAATTATTTTACCTTAAAAATCGCCAAAATTTTATAAAAACTATATAAAATACTTAAAAATTTGAATATTTTTACAAAAATATCGCCAAGCATTTATAGTTGACATATGAAGGATTAGTAAGATTCGCCAAGGTTTCTACATTTTAAAATAAATTTCCATCCTTAAAATCATCCACGAAAATATTTGTTTTCGATTGCGTATATGGGGCCTTGTTTGGGAGGTGCAAAGGCTTCTTGTGAAATAAAGAGTGATCTGTGATGGAGCAGATCCCATGGGAAATCGATGGAAGTTAATTCCTCGAGGATGTCTTCGTCATAGTGGAACTGTCAAGAATATAGTGGATCTAGGGGAATAACATTGGTGACTATCATCGTGTGGTTAATTTCTGGTGAGGAAGTAGGGGAAATGATGCAAGAGGGTTGCGAGGGTTTGCTCGACATAAACCAAATATTGAGATATTGTGGGTTGAAAATGGTAGTCGGGTGTAAAATTTTCGTGGGAAAATGAATGGGAAAATTGGGGGAATTTGGGAGAAAATCCTCATCGAGACTATCTATGAACTAGGGAGGAGTGGAAAGTGCCTCAGGCTCGGGGGAAAATATATAAACCATATCTGAAGAGAGAGTAGGGAGGACTACTGGCATCACCAGAGGTGGGGTGATGGTAGGATTGGGAATAAGGGCCAATTGACGATGTTGATATTCAATGATCGTAGGACACTGATATGTGAAGTGATTAAGGGATTCAAATAAAGCACAAGGACACCGCATATTCTCATTGACTGTGGTCATGACATAGTGGATGTCAGTGACATGTGTGTGAGATGATGCGGATGGTAGGGGTTCTTGCTAAACTCTATGGCTTACAGATGCTAGAGTCTACCGAAAGTGAGGTAGCATAGGGAAATGGTGGGTGTAATGGTCGTATTCTGAACAAATGGAACATGTGAATTTGGTTCACAGGCCTTTGCCTCCTATAGGGGATGTAATGGTAGAATTAGGTGAACTAGATGAAATGAAGGGAGGTGTCATCACTCAAGGGAGTTGAATTAAATTGTGCAGCTCAGGGAGAGACAGGCATTTATTGGTGGGGTGTCCCTCTTTCTTGCATAGTTGGCAAGGAGGTTGAACTTGTGATGGAATTGGGGCGATGAGCTCTTTCTTCTTCCGTCTTTCCCCAACTTTAGCAGTGGTGCTAGTGAGTGGGGGTGAGGGTGGTGTGGTGGGGGTAAGTATGGGAATATGAATCGGGATTCCTTTTATTTGGGGAGGGAGGGATGGTTGAGGGACTATCTCAGGTGGATGTAGATACCATACTGGAATTTCTAGCACTGTATTGGGATGGGTAAGTTTTTTGGCTACCTAGAAAGCTTGTACGCCCAGTGGGGGGTAAAAGAGGGGGATTTGAGTAATGGATTGGGGGACTATCTCCCAAACCAAGATGTGGCCCTGGGGGAGTGTGTAATCGGGAACATGGGTAGATGGAGGGTTCTTAAGGGATTCTCGAGGAAGGATCTCTGTGTAAATTCTAACCTTATACAATATCTAATGCAAACTGATATTCATAAAAGAACAGAAAAGATACAATGGAAAATACAAACATTACACAGAGATTTTTCACATGGAAACCCAAATCGGGAAAACCAACATATATTATATTCATACATTGTGTTACATTGTTTACAATACAATATACATATAGGAGCCAGTGGCATCCAAAACCCTAACCCAATGACTTGGATTAGTCCAAAACCCTAATTCCTTAACCGGAAATAGAAAACCATCGGCAAAAAACCATGTGCCGAAAAACCACCTAAATATCATGTGGTCCTGGAAATATGTCGTCTCGGTGCAAAAAAAAAATTCGGGGGCAGCGCCCCCGAACCCCCGAGTGGGGGGATCCGTCCCCCTACACCCCCCTGCATGCCCGACACAGACACTACTTCTCATGCAAAGAATATAACACATACCCAACATTCTCCCACTTGTTGTTTTCTTTGCACACAGGGGGTTACAAGGTTACATAGTCAACAATCCAGGACAACAATGCCCATGGATCCTCTACACCAAGAGAAATTCTCAGTGCTCACAGATTTTGTTAATGAATCTACAACATTCTTCAAAG
>JASDQU010218532.1:0-17985 GCA_032191745.1 Picea mariana | reverse complement strand
TAAGAGGTAGGTATCAAAGAGATTGAACTAATTTTGGATGATTGTGAATCAACAATTGAAAACTATAGAAAAAAATTACAATTGACATTTCTTTATAACCCATCTTCATTGCAGCCCCCCATTTGGAATTTTTCTTTCAATGCTGGGATCTAGTGAAAGATATTGAAATAACAAGATATTTTCAGTAGAAGGATACCTCTGAGAAAGCTTAATAATAAGGGCTTGACAATATTATCCCCTAATTGTACTTTGTTGCTCCTTCCTGTTGATGTTTGAATCTGTTAAAACTGAAACGACAAGCTCACAAGGATACAAATCCCTCAACGTTTTTATAGAGGTGGTACTCTTTAAATTCTTCAAATATTTTCTTTTAAATGTTAATGAAATAATGTAGGATGTTGCTTCAGAGAAAAACCCAAAACTTTATCTCTCAACAAAAAATAAAATTGCATAAAATATAAGTGTTCTAGAAAAACGGACAAGGAACATTAAACATCACATTTGCTGGAAGTAAATAAGTTGCAAAAAATAACATAAACTTTCACATCCACCACATTTTTTAATATTTTTTTTTCACATTAAAAAATAAAAGGGATATTGTCCAACATATAAGAGAACTTTCAAAGGGTATTGCTTATTAATATCAAAAAGAGAATTTGATAAGATGATTTCAAATATCTTATACTCAAAACTCAGAGTTATAAAATGCAGTCAAAATCAACTCCAAAATAGTTCTCTAGGATTTCTAAAAAATGATAAGGTCTTTTACAATTCTTAGAAATTTAAAAGGAATTTGTCCATAAAAGGACTGGGATTGGGGCTCACGTGGACCATGGAATATTTACAAGAAAGATGAAGAAGAGAATGTAAGTCGGGGACAGAGCATGAACAACAAGATATGGACAAAAGAAGAAAATAAGTTATCAGAATTCGATTATATCTTTCTAACCAAAGAAAAAATACAACTGGATGAATTCTAAAAATTATAGAAAGGTGTGATCAGTATGGGCATATTGTGATGGAGTCTCTCCATTTTCATTTTTGATGCACTTTTTGTATCCTTGTTTGTTGCGCTTGTATTACAGTTATTAACTGCTTCCATTGGAGTTTCATAAATTTTGATTAGAGACTTGTTTAACCATTCTTGAATATATTCTCTTAACGGAGCAATGGTCACTTCTTGCTTGACTTTGATATTCAATAATTCACCTTCAATTTCTCTAAGGTCAATTGATAAATTTTCTAATGTGGTCTCAATATCTTAATTTGTATTTGTTTGTTCCACAAACCAACTATCAATATCATCATAAGTATATTCCACCATAATATCCAATTTTTCTGTTGATAATATTTTCAAAGTTTCAACTTTTTCCTCAAATTGTTGTCTAGTCATGAGCATTGATTTTGATATCAAATTTGGATCTGACACTTCAATAGTAGCACCTGCAATATTTAACCCAATCTCTTTTGAATACGCCTCCGTCTTTTTATGTGATAATTCATTAATTTCATTTAATAATCCTCTTAATGTATTAATGCTTTGAATCCAACATGCTTTTAATTGCTTTATACGGCTTTGAGAATGAAAATATTCTTGTTTTCTTCTTTGTTTTGTTATTGCCAAGAATTTTGCAGTAAACAAAGCAACTCCACATGTAAATAATTCTTCATCATTTGTTAGGTCTATATTCAAATATTCTTTGGTATTTTGTATTCTGAGACCGATAGAAGTTTTTTTTTTGCTAAGTCCCATATATCTAAACTAAGTGACATTCTTTTCTTTATATTTCCTTCCAAAAAATGTCGAGTGACATTAAGTAAGCTTGAAAATCCTTTCAATATTAGACATGACTAAGGAGTTCTCTGAAAGACTCTACCATGCTGGACCATGGCAACATGAGTGGCTAATATAGGTGGAGGCATAAAAGTTGCTTCCAATTCTCTGATTCTTTCTTTAAGCCTTGAATTTTCCTCTTCCATGTCAATTATGGAGACATCCAATGCATCTCTCGTAACCTTGTGGATCAAAGATAATTTTGATGGACGCATATCTCTGAGATCAATGGTAGACCGAGATTTTCCCTTTTTATTCTTCAAATTTCTTTCAAAAATTAACTTCTTGGAAGATTTATCAAACGACACACTTTGTACATAAAAAGTTTCTTCATCAGAAAAAATTTCATCCTGGATAGCAAGTTGAACAACACAGTGTATATTCTCTTGTATCTGCTCTTCTTCATCAGGAAACGACATATTTTCAATATCAACATCTAAATCCATGTCTTCAATAGAAATATTGATTTCAGGTATGTTTTGTTCTTCCCTTTCTTGTTGAGAATTGACTCTTTTACTTTTTACTTTCAATTTATGAGGGTTTTCCAAATTTCCTTGAGGGGGGTTTTTTTCTCCATTGTCACCTGGATTATTATTTGAGGATTTTCTTTGTTGAGTCACTGTAGGATGAGAATTTATTTTTCGAAAAACACTTCTATGAGAAACAATAGGAGATTATACATCTCTTTCACCTCATGATCTTCATCTTTTCTTGTAATGTTTTGTAGTACTTACATTAGTCTCTTTGCTTGTAATTTTTTCTTAATACCCTGAATAGGAGGGTAATGAATACATCCTTCTTCTTCTCCAATTACAAGGGTATTATCCAATGCAGGACTGATTCCAATTGACACCATATGATTATAAAAGAGGCGATCAGGATCAAACCCCTTAATTTCTTCTGCAAATTTTAAATTATATTGGTCAAAATACGAAGCAAAATCATCAAATTTTGCAATTCCTCTCAACCATATTTCACCCACTTTCCAAGGCAAAGGAATAAACTGTTTTTTTCTTTTTTCATAGAAAACATGAAACCAAAACTTATATTGTCTTGCCACCTCTATGATAAATAATTTATCCGGAGCATACTAAGGAAGAAAATGAGGGTTCTCATGAGAACAAAAAATACGGATTATAGTGTAATCGTCCATTTTCTCCAGAACTCCCTTTATGTTTAGAAAAACAGATGCTTCCAACGAAATTCTAGAAGTATCTTCTCCAAACAACAATTTTTTGAATATAGACACAAAATCATTATAAACTTCATAAAAATGTTGAACAACCTTTTGTCTCCACGGGGCCTGATACCACATGGTCACATGATCGACCTTGGAATTTACCCTCTTTCCAATATTCAAGCCTTTAAAAATATGATAGTATGTAATGGAAAATACCAGATAAGAATCCATGTAGAGCTTCTTCTCACTCTTAAAATTCATTAATTGTGTAGAGAAATAATTAGATATAACTTTCGCCCAATCGAAGACATCATTTTCATGGACTCTAAAATGTAGAATATATAGGACCAATCGAGGAATAGTCACAGTAGAATCCTGACTTGTGATTCTAGTAAAAATCCAAGCAATTTCTCGATAAGGGTCTTTTAGAGAACTCACCTGAATCCTGGATAAATATTGTGGCATTTCTATTGGGTCTTGCAAATATTCTTGTAGGATCTCTATTCCATTATTTCTTCCCTTAAGAAAATTTCTGGCCTCGTCTCCTTTATAAGTGAGATTTGTATTTGGTAATTTCAACAAATTTTTGAAGACTGATGGTGCCAATGAAACAGGGGAACCATTCTATAATGGAATCGTCCTTCTATTTTGAACAAATTTTGCTATGCACCAAGTCACTACTTATTTATAGTCGAAAACTTCAGGAACACAACCAACATGAGCTATTCTTGATGTCCAAATTTTATTACTGTCTTTGTCTGGAAATGATGCATAATACCAATAGGACCTTGACCCGTGATAATTATGGTCTTCTCTGGCGAACAGATTCAAAGTATTCACCAGGTTGATGAAATTCTTTGTAACATTTCTTAGAAAAATGATAAGATCTTATTTGATAATAATACTTAAGTTCTATTTTCAATGGATGAATTAATAAGAATTAAATGTAATTTCCTCGAGAAATGTGTCATTTAATAATGACCTTTTTTCGAAATTCAATTTAGCAGTTGAGTCCATAGAATCGGTATTAAATATAACTTGAGAAGTGTGAAAGAAATAGGACATGTCATGGCAGGGAGTTGGAGATGGAAGAAATATTTAAACAAGACCACGAGTCCATGAATCTATGAAATGGTTAAGTGTTGGTATTTATCGGTCGGACTTGTATGAATGGATTGGTAAAGAGTTATGAGTCTGCGAGTTCATGAGACCGCAAGTCCACGATAAAGGAAAAATAAACTAAGTGTTGGCAGTGGGCTTGTGAAAGAAATAAAGATGCATCTATGA
This sequence comes from Picea mariana, assembly GCA_032191745.1. Classification (NCBI taxonomy): domain Eukaryota; kingdom Viridiplantae; phylum Streptophyta; class Pinopsida; order Pinales; family Pinaceae; genus Picea; species Picea mariana. Next base: position 13,684 of record JASDQU010218532.1, on the reverse strand, counting down.
GTTCGCCACCCGTGAACCCGCCAAGATGTAGGAAAGTGACTGAGTATGATACAATATGTAGGCCACAGAAAAGAGAAGTACATATTGTATGACACAAAGTTCTTGTGGTATCACAATTTTTTTTTTTAAGTATAGAAGAGTGAAAGAAAAGAAATGTATGGGGTTCAACAACTGGCTCCAAATGGTGATGATAACCCCTTGTAGGTTGTCAAGAATCCAGAATCTAAATACAAAATGCCTTATTTTTTAGGGCAATGGAGTGAGGAAAATAGAAATATATAAAATAAAGAAATCAAGTTATGTACAATTAGGAAGAGGTTTGATCAAGTGATTTTTTTTGAGGTGTTTCCCATTTACTGGAAACATTAGTGCCATCCCTTTCATATCTTTGAGCATGTAAGAATTATGTCCCAAAATATTTGCAATGATGTAAGGCCCAATCCATAATGCCTCAAACTTTGTGTGCATGGAGGATTTCTCTTTAGCTTTATTCCAGAGTAATACTAATTCTCCTTTTTGAAAGTTTTTCACTGTTGTAATTTGATCAAAATATATTTTGACACTTTATTGTCTTTGATCCATTTTATGCAATGCCTCATTTCATTGTTCATCTAGTCTGATGAGTTGATTATACATTTTCTATAGTGGTGAGACTTCTTCCAAATCCTCAATATTTACTGTATATGTTAAGACATTTATTTCTAGATTGATTGTCATTCTTGCCTCTTTTCCATACACCAGATTATAGGGAGATGTCCCAATACTGTCTTTTGGTGTCAACCTACTTACCCATATTGCATATGTTAGTTTTAAATGCCTATTTTTTTTATTATCAATAATCGTTTTGAGAATTTGAATGAAAGCTTTTTTTGTAGATTCAACTAACCCATTTCCTTGAAGATAATAGTTACATGATTGCCCCATTAAAATACCAAATTATCCACAGAAATTGAAAATTTTGATCCAACGGAAATTGATCCATTATCTGTGATAAATTTGTCAGGAACTCCAAATCTCAATAAAATATTATCCTTAAGGAACTTTATAAGTTCGTCTGAATTAGCTTTCTTTATTTCTACTGCTTCTTGCCATTTTGTGAAACAATATGTAGCAGTAAGAATATATAAATGACCTTTACTTAATTTTGGGTTTATTGGTCCAACAACATCTAGTCCCCATTGTGCGAAAGGTTCATCTACTGATACAGGTTGTAAAGACATCGCTGATCTTTTCATTTTCTCTGAAAATTTCTGACAAGATAAGCACTATCTTATTTTTGTAGATGAATCTTTGAATATTGTTGGCCAATAATAACCAACCCTTAGTATATTATGTGCAATAATTGTTGGTGCGAAATGACCTCCACAAACCCCTTCATGAAATTCGCTAATTAATTCTTGAGCTTTTGTCTCATCCACACATCTTAACAACATTCCATCAAAATTTCTTCGAAACAAAACTTGAGCAATCAATACATATTGAGTTGATTTCATTTTGAGAGTCCTCCTTTCTTTTGATGACATTCCATTTGGAAATTGCCTAGATTTTAAATAAAAAAACAATATATTTATACCAACCATAATTTGATGTTGATCCTCCTGTTTTAATTGACACACAACCATCTAATGAATCATTTCCAACAATAAGATTACAAAGTCCATGTCCCTTAATTGCATGTAGTGGTTTGATCTCAATGTCATACTCCTGGATTTTTCCAAGCCAATTATCCCATTTTCCTTCTCTTAAGTGTTGATTAAGGATAATTCTTACTAGAGAAGAAACAACAGATGCTATAACATGAGATGATAAAATATAGGTCCTGAAGTGAGCTACTACCTTTACTAATGAAAGTGCCTGCTTTTCTATATCTGAATATTTCAATTCATAATCATGCATAGTTTTGCTCAAAAATCTTATAGGGAGTTCTTCTCCTTTATTATTTCTCCATGTTAAAATTGAGGCAATAGCTTCTTCTAAATCAAAAGAGTACATGATGAAATATTTATTAAAATCTGGACTTATTAATACTAGAGCAGTTGAGATGGCATGTTTGATGCTATTGAAGGCCCTTTGAATATCATCGGTCCACTCAAATCTCTGATCTTTTTTTAGTAACAGATTTATCGGTTTTACTATTGTTGCATAATATGGCACAAATCTTCTCACAAAATTAATTTTACCAAAAAATGACTGGACTCCCTTTTTTGAAGTTGGTGGATTCAATTAATTGATTGCTTTTATTCTTTAAGGATCAATATAATTCCCTTCCTTTCTGACTATATGTCCCAATAGTTTTCCTTCATAAACTGCAAATAGACACTTCTTGGGATTTAAAATATTCCAAATTTTCTACATCTTTCAAAAACTTCTCTTAAATGATCAATGTGCTTTTTTCTTATTTGAGAATACACAGTAAGATCATCTTGGTAGTCAGCAATAAATTTACCAATCAAATCTTGGAAATGTAACACACCCGACCTCGAGATATTCTTTTAAGGGGTGGGACATGAAAATTTTGGTTTTCCTAACTATCTCAAATCCTAATTCGGGGATCTCCATTGGCTACTGCTCACCACAAGATTTCTAACGGTCTCCACCACACTAAAATCTGAGCTCTGGTTTACAATTTATTGCCTCCCAAAGTTACGCAGGCGCTATTAGTTGGGGTCTTCGGCGTTGAACGCCCATTTTTCTAAATCCACGAAGTCTCGAAATCTCTCCACGTGGCCTTGGACCTTCAACAATTGGCGTTCAACATTTTGCGTTGAACGCCCCTTTTTCGGCATTCGACGTTCGACAGTTGACAACCGACGTCCTACTTCTTCAAAAATCGACGATCGTTGTTGAACATTCAATGTTTGATGATTGACGATCAATGTTGAACATCCATTTATTATACTACGCTCAAATATTCCAAATTCTCGAAGTTATCTAGACTCTCGGAGTCCCGGACACGTCACCAACCACGTTGACTAGGCATGCACGAACCAGAAGTTGACACGCGGTGAGGGACAGGGGTGACACATGTTCTAATTAAGGGGTGACATGTGTCATTCTCTAATAGGCACAAAATGTCTGTAAATCGGCCATATCCAGGTGACACATGGCATGTGTAATGTGGGTCCATGTCACCTTGAATGACGTCAGGATGCCACATCATCTTAGATTGATATCTACCCAGCCATTCGAACTCATGGTCAGTAAGAGTCCACGTATTCCTCAGATCCATGACCTCCATTACTTTGGGGTTCCAGACTTCGCAACTCCTCACATCGAAAATCCCCCAAAGAGGCAAGTCTCCAGACTCTTGGATCTAGCACCACGTGTCCTCTACCTATCAACGATGAAGATTCACTTTTCCGTTTGCGACTTCGGGAGTTTTCACACCTTGAAAAATCTTGGCCAAGTTCCTCTAGAGGACCAAGTCTCCGGAATATAGGATCTTCTGCCATGTAGCCTCTCATCCAACAACTCTAGTTCAACAAACAACATTCGACATGGGACAAGAGGGGGCCACATGTCGCTCCACGACGCGTTTCTGGTTGGTTGGGTAGATGGGAGGGGTTCTGAACGAAGTTATTAGATCGACGGTTGAGAGGGATCCAAAAGAATCTGAGAATTGATGGTCCATGTTACTTCGATAGTTTGAAATTCGGGAGTTCGGCGTGTATCTTCAAACTTCCTCTCTGGACCATGCATGATCTATCGCCACGTGTACCTAACATTCACGACCATGATTTACTCTGGCTTGAATATCTCCAGGGAAACTCGCGCATCCCTATACAACCGAATACCTGGACTTCTGAATAGTCGTTGATCTGTGGACACACGTCCCTCTATTATCAATGGTACAGATTACTTCACGACTCCGACTTTCAGGAGTTTCGGCGCTAGACCACTCCTATTTCCCCCGAAGTGGAACTTCGCCGAAGCACTCAAGCTACCCTTCCTAAATTTGATCTAATGACTGAGAGAGATCTCCACTGGATCCCCAGATCAACAACCCTCATCAATTCATGACTCTTGACTTCAACTATTTTCGATGGTTGTGGAGTCATAAGTTCTTAAGTCCCGAAGCAAAAAGGGATATCTCATTTTGGACTAGCGCGGGGTTCCCAGGCCCTGGCCATATGGGTCCTTTCGAAAATTATTGCGGGCTAAGCGCTAATCCTTTTTTCATAAAATGGGTTAAGGACATGGGCATGAGCTCTCGGTCAGATGGGTTGATAGTCTGAAGGAAAATCCCTTCTCCCACATAGTTAAACTTGACATTCCCGTTAAGGTAAACTTCAAAGGGTTGGCAAGACTTAGATGTTTCAATCAATCCTACCCTGAATCTCCTATGGATTCACATCCCATAACTCTCTAATAACTAAACTAAGGTAAATCAAAGACCATGTAAATAAAGCAGTTTACAGAAGCAAAAGAGAATTTCTAATAACTATTCAAATACTTAAAGGCTTAACCATAAACACATGCATTACATCATCGCATCCAATATACATTACATAGAGTATGATGATACTTATCAAAACTGGAGAATGTGAATCAACTGCTGAAAGGGGTGCACGTTTCCTCCCTACCATAGGCACAACCACTCCTAACAGATTTACCATTGGCCACCCCCGAGCTAGACCATGATGCTATTAGAGAGATTCTTTCTCCTTTCTCCACGATAGTCAGGGATGAAGGTTACTCTCCTCCTCCCAAAGGAACTTGGAAACCGGTTTCCTCTACTCCAAGCAAGGAGGTTCTTGTGAGCACTTCCTTAGTCACTCGTCGGACTTTTTATCAGCCTGTCACAAGACCCTTCCTAAGATTTCTTACAACCAAAACAAGCTTGCTTCTCATATTTTCTCTCAACTCTAGAGTTGAAGCATACTCACCTCTCTTCTCTAGAGATTGTTTTCTCTACTCTTCTTCCTTGCAGATCTGTATCTGTCCCCCAAATTACCTCCTTTCTTGCCTTCCTCAGAAAGGTTTCGTGGGTTAGAATCCCAATTCGTGGTTAGGCCTGGAAGCCTTCCATATGGGTACCCTTCCCCATCTCCTCATTAACTCTTGAGGATGGCCTTCCAACTACCATCCTGACTGGTAATTCATTTATGGGTCAGAGCATTGTTGAGAAAGTACACCCAATAGGTACTAGTCTGGTGAGAGTCATCTAAACCATTCTTGGTTTCCCCTCACCATCTCTCTAATATAATCCATGGTCTAGCTTGGAAAACTCCCCCCTTTCAACAGTTGTGCAGTACATATCCAATTTCTATTAATAACAAAAAATTCATACATTGAACCTTTTATATAAAGGTTCATCAAATCAAACATTCACACATATTTAGTCTGCCATAGTATCTTGGCTATTTTATAGTTATATTTACAAAATGGGGGAGACAAGGGTATTACAATTCACTCCCCTTAAAGGAACATCATCCTCAATGTTCTATTTGCTAATGTGATCTATATGTACAAAAGTAAACAAAAATGGATATGCATGTTTCATGGCATCCTCCATTTCCCATGTAGCCTCATCTGGGGCAAAGTGTCTCCACTGCTCCTTGACCTGTGCAATGGTTCTGTTCTTGAGTGGGATTTCCTTCCTGTCTATTATGCATTGAGGTTCTGGCAGGAATTCTCCCTTGGGTTCCACCTAAATCACAGACCAAACAATAATATGATTAGGATCATGTACATACTTCTTTAATAAAGAAACATAGAAAATATTATGTGCCTTCACTATGGGAGGAAGTGATAGCCGATAGGCTACTGGTACCACTCTATCCAAAACTTCAAAGGGTTCACAATACCTAGGTGCCAATTTGTCACAAGCTCCCATCCTCAAAGATATTTTCCTGGGTCTAGCTCAGAGATACACATGATCCCCTGCTTTGAACTCTCTAGGAGTCCTTTTCATGTATGCATAGATCTTTTGTCTATCCTGAGATATCTTTAGATTTTGTCTGATCTGAATTATTGCTGTTCCATTTCCTTTAGCATATCTGGCCCAATTGTAACTCTCTCTATTGGGTTGTTCCAACTGATTGGAATGTTGCATTGTCTTCCATAGAGGGCTTCAAAAGGGATCATTTTTAATGACTTTTGATAGCCATTTTTGTAGGAAAACTCTACCAGTGGTAGGTAGTCCTCCCACTTCTTGGTTTGATGCATTACATGGATACTCAACATGTATTATAATACTTGTTTTACCCTCTCTTTCTTCCCATCAGTTTGAGGGTGATAGGTTGTACTAAAGAGAAATTTTGTTTCAAAACCAACAAACATAAATTTCCAAAAGTTTGAAGTAAATTTTGTATCTCTCTCGGATATAATTTCCTTAGGCATTCCATGCAACCTAAATATCTCTTTCATGAAAATGTTGGCAATATATATTGCCTTGCAAGTTGACTTGACGGGTATGAAGTGAGAAACCTTGCTCAATTTTTCCACAACTACCATGATGGTGTCGTTCTGTCTGTTTGATCTTGGTAATCCTGTGATGAAATCCATGGAGATGGTTTCCCATTTCCATTTGGGAATTGGTAGGCGATGCAACAACCCTGCTGGGTGCCGATTCTCTACCTTGACTTTCTGACATTCTAGACACTTATCTAAGTAATATGCTATGTCCTTTTTCAGTCCGAGCCAATAAAATAGTTTCCTAGTGGACGTGATCATTTTCTGATAACCAGGATGAACATCATATGGTATTTTGTGTAGTCCATCCATTATGAACCTCTTCAAGTCGTCACAATTTGGAATATACAATCTGCCTTTGTAAGTCAGTAGGCCATCATTAAGCATCTGATAGCCTTCGTACTTTATCCCAGTGGGATCTTGCTTTAGGTATGATGTCACGATATTGAAAAATGCATCTGTTTCTTGTGCACTTTTAACTCTCTCTTTGATGTCTAATTCACTGGCGCTTACAAATTCCAAGTGAACCACTTTCATGCTTCTACTAAGGGCATCTGCCACCCTATTCTCCTTTCCTTTGATATGTTTGATTTCAAAATCAAACTCACTAAGGAGAGCCATCCACCTAGCTTGTCTCACATTGAGTTTTGGTTGGTCAAACAAATACCTCAACCCACTATGGTTTGTCATAAGTACAAATATTCTACCTGAGAGGCAATGCCTCCACATTTTTAAAGCATGCACTATGGCAGCCAATTCCATATTGTGGGTCACATAATTGACTTCATGCTCATTCAATTTTTTAGATTCGTAGCAAATCACATGTCCTTATTGCATAAGGACTCCTCCGAGCCCTTCCTTGTAGGAACCTGTACACACAAGGAAGTCCTTGTTTGGGTCTGAAATCTTTAGTACAAGCGCATTGGTTATAAGGGACTTCAGCCCTTGGAATATTTCTTCACATTTTGATTTCCAAATGAATTTAACCCCCTTTTTCTGAAGGGAGGTGATTGGGAAACCAATATTGGAGAATCCATTTATGAACCTCCTATAATATCCTACTAGGCCCATAAAGGATCTGATATCAGATACATCCTTTGGGGTAGGCCAATCCATGATGGCTTTAATCTTGTCAAGATCAACTACCGCTCCTTCCTCATAGATAACATGGCCTAAGTAATGGACTTGTTTTTGGAAAAAGTCACACTTACTAAGCTTAACATAGAGGTGATTTTGTCTTAGTACTTGGAGTACTAGCTTGCGATGTTCTTCATGTTCTTCCCTATTCTTGAAATATATTAAGATATCATCAATGAAAACCAACACAAACCTATCCAAGAAATTTCTGAATACGTTATTCATTAAGCACATAAAAATGGTTGGTGCATTGGTAAGCCCAAATGGAACCACCAAAAATTCATAGTGACCATATCTTGTCCTAAAGGCTGTCTTGTGGATGTCTTCATCTTTAATTCAGACCTGATGGTATCCAGATCTCAAGTAAATCTTGGAGAAGATTGTATCACCCCTTAATTGGTCAAACAAGTCATTGATCCTTGGCAAGGGATACTTATTCTTGATGGTCATATTATTGAGTTGTCTATAATCTATGCACAGTTTGAGTGTGCCATCTTTCTTTTTCACAAACAAAGATGGTGCTCCCCATGGAGACACACTAGGCCGAATGTAGCCTTTGTCCCACATCTCCTTCAACTGTAGTTTGATCTCAACTAGCTTTGGTGTACTCATTCTATAGGGTTTTCTAGACATTGGCACCGTTCATGGTACAAGTTGTATTGAAAAGTCAATATCCATTATTGGAGGTAGACCTAACACCTCTTCTAGGAATACATCTTTATATTCTCTCAATATGGGATGGTCCTCTAGGCTGGGTTTGTCATTCCCAACAGAGTTTAGTACTTGTATTGCATACAAGGGACATCCCTTTCTGCAATACTTCTTCACTTGGAGGGATGATATTTGTCTCACTGAGACAATATTTTGAATCCCTTGTATGGTTATCCTTCTTCCTTCTTCATTTTCACACTCCAAACTTTTACTGTAACAGTCCAACTTGGTTTTGTGGGCAACCAACCAGTCCATGCCAATCAACAGGTCATAATATCCTAAAGGAAGTATGTTTAGGTTTTCTTGGGTGGGCAACCCACTTATAACGAATTGGCATGCTGATATGACATCTGTTACTTTTCTTTTGGTTCTAGTGGCTAGTTGTACCAACCATGATTTAATATGTTTAATTTTTTGCAATTTACATTTCTCAACAGTTTGAGGGGCAACATAACTCAAATTAGAACCAAGGTCAATTAAAATGGAAACAAGATGGTTGGAAATCGTACCTTCCATCTCCACCACTGAAGCTTGGTGGTCAACTTGTCTATTATCCAAGGTTGCATAAATTTGTGGCATGCTCCTAGCCACATCATTAATTATGGTAGCCTCTTGGACATTGTAGACCCTTTTATTTCTCTGTTGGCTATGCGGATAGTGCCTCAACAAATGTTCCTCTCCACAACCCCAACATTTCAAGGGTTCTCTCTTTGTGTTATCGATCTTACTTGGAACTATTTCAAATGGTTTATTTCCACTCTAGAATGGAAAATTTTGTTGATACACACTTCTGGAAGGAAGGCTCATCCTAGAGCTCTTCCCATGGTTCTTAAATCTCGAGGGTTTAAACCCATTCTTCTTGAATCTCGAATTGTTTTTCTTCTTCCAGTCTTCGTGGGGTTCTGTCTTATTCTTGAATTGCTCATAGAAATACCTTGCTTTTCAAATAGTGTCTTCTAAGGTCTTTGGCTCATCAAACTCAATTCTGTCCCAGTAGGACTGAGGTAATCCACTAATAAATCATTGCATATTTACCTTTTCATCCTTTATGTAGGGAACATACCTCATCAACTCGAGAATTTTGTTGATATACTCATATATGGTGAGTTGTCCCAGCTTGAGTTCATAGAACTCCTTGGTCTTCCCATCAAAGTAATTTTTTGACAGATACTTCTTCTTGAAGTATTTCTCAAATAGTTTCCATGACAAGTCCTTCTCATGGATTCCTTTCACATTCCTAAGGTCCTACCACCAAATGGAAGCTTTCCCATTCAGGTTGAAAATGACTATCCGAGCCTTTAAGTTCTCAGAGTATTCATGAACTCTGAAGTACTTCTTCAGGCCGAGTAGCCAAACTTCTGATTCTTCCCCCTTCTTAATCTCTCCATTGAAGGTGGGTGGTTTGGATTTCTTGAATTCTTCAGGGTCATGACTCTTGGACTGTTTCCTCTTCTTTGCTCTCGTTTGAGAATGGGAACTAGTTTTTCCACTAGAAGATTCCTTGGAGTTGTCAGTGTCCTCATAGAGACGTTCCGATGAGTGTATCTTGACTCCATGTTGGGCCTTCCTTGAGGTGCTCCTACTGGTGTGGCCACTTTCCGGAACATGATTTTGTATCTCAGGTGGACTTGTATTTTACTTAGTATGGTTCCTGTCCACATGACTAGCAACTGGACCATGTTGTAGTTGTCTTTGTATATATGATAGAATTTTCAGTAGGATTGCATTAATCTCAGTCTTCTTTTCCTGCTCCTTTATTATCCTTTCATTTCCATCCTTATAACTCTGTAATTATGCCATGAGGCTTCTTACAGTTTCGGCCAAATCTAGAGGGGTTTCCACCACCCTCCTTTCATTAGATTCTTCCTCTCTATTGTGGGAGCTCTCCCCCAACTCATGCTGTGTCACCATTCCTTACGCTGTAGTTTTTCCGCTGTTCATTGTCTGCTTGAGTGATGACAAAACATTTTTTTTTAGTTACTAATCTACCAATTCATGAACAACACATATCATTGCAAAGTGAAGTCAACTTATTTATTTGGAAACATTAGCAACATAGAGTGCAGACTTCCAAAACATATATCAAGAGTAGAAGGTTTCGTTCCTCTCTTTAATAGAGGTTCATACATGTTTCTTATAGAAGGGGGTAAGGTAGGGTGTTACCCCATAAAGTTCTCTAATAATATTTTTATGCGACTTGTGCATGATCCCAAGCAAACCAAGAGTTGTTTCCATGCTCTGATACCAATTTTTAACACACCCGACCACTATATATTATTTTAAGGGGTGGGACATAAAAAATTTGGTTTTCTTAACTATCTCAAATCCTAATTCTGGATCTCCATTAGCTATTGCTCGCCACGAGCTTTCTAACGGTCTCCACCACACTAAAATATGAGCTCTAGTCTGCAAGTTATTGGCTCCCAAAGTTACCCGAGTGTTATTAGTTGGGGTCTTCAGTGTTCGGTGTTGAATGCGCCTTTTTATAACTCCCCAAAGTCCCGAAATATCCCCACGTGGCCTTGGCCTTCGACGATTGGTGCTCGACGTTTTGTGTTGAATATCCCATTTTTCAGCATTTGACATTTTGCATTGAATGTCCCTTTTTTGGTGTTCAACGCTCGACAATCGACAACCGACATCCTACGTTTTTATCATTTCTGCAATCGACGATCGTCATTGAACGTTCGACGTTCAATGATTAATGTTGAAAATCCATTTATTATACTACGCCCAAATCTTCCAAACTCTCGAAGTTATCTAGACTCCCAGTGTCTCGGACATGTCACCAACCACATTGACCTGGAGGGCATGAACCAAAAGATAACACGTGACGAGGGCTAGGGGTGAAACGTGTCCTTATTAGGGGGTGACACATGTCATGCTCTAATATGCACAAGGGGTCTATAAATCGACCATATCTGGGTGACACATGGCATGCGTAATGTGGTTCCACGTCACGTTGAATGACGTCAGGATGCCACACCATCTTGGACTGATAGATTCCCAACCCTTCGATCTCATAGTCAGTAAGAGTTCATGCATTCCTCGGATCCACGGCCTCCATTACTTTGGGGTTTCATCCTTCACAACTCTACACATCACAAATCCTCCAAAGAGCTAAGTCTTCAGACTCTTGGATCTAGCGCCACGTGTCCTCTACCTATCAACAACATAGATTCATTTCACTGTTCACGACTTCAGGAGTTTTCACATCTTGAAAAATCTTTGCCAAGTTCCTTCGGAGTACCAAGTCTCTGGACTATAGGATCTTCTACCACGTAGCCTCTCATCCAACGACTCTAGTTCAACATAAAACATTCGATAGGGGACAAGAGGGGGACATGTGTCACTCCACGATGTGTTCTCAATTGGTTGGTTAGATAGGAGGTGTTCTCAATGGAGTTATTAGATCAATGGTTGAGAGGGATCCCGAAGAATCCGAGAATCAACGGTCCACATTACTTTGGTAGTTCGACATTCGAGAGTTTGGCGTGTATCTCCCAACTTCCTCTCTGGACCATGCCCGATATATCACCACATGTACCTAGCATTCATGACCATGATTTACTTTGGATTGTAGAGCTTCGGGGAAACTCGCACATCCCTATACCGCTGAATACCTGAAATTCTGGATTGTCGTTGATCTGTGGACACACTTCCCTCTATTATCAATGGTCCATATTACTTCATGACTTTGACATTCAGGAGTTTTGACACTAGAACACTCCTATTTATACCAAAGTGTAACTTCGCCAAAGCACTCAACGCTACCCTTCCTAAGTTCGATCTAATGACTGAGAGAGATCTCCACTGGATCCACAGATCGATGACCCTCATCAATTCGTGAATCCAGACTTCAATTATTTTCAAGGATTGTGGATTCATAAGTTCCTAAGTCTCGAAGCCAAAAGGGCTAGCTCCTTTTGGACTAGCACGGGGTTCCTAGACCCTGGTCATATGGGTCCTTTGGAAAATTCTTCCGGGCTAAGTGCTAATCCTTTTTGCAACAAATGGGTTAAGGAAATGGGCATGATCTCTCGGTCATATGGGTGGATAGTATGAAGGAAACACCCTTCTCCCACAGAGTTAAACTTGACATTCCCACTAAAGTAAACTTCAAAGGGTCGACAGGACTTAGACATTTCAGTCAATCCTACCCCGACTCTCCCGCGTATTCACATCCCATAACTCTCTAATGACTAAACGGAGGTAAATCAAAGACCATGTAAATAAAGCAGTTTACGTAAGAAAAATAGAATTTCTAATAACTGTTCAAATGCTGAAAGGATTAACCATAAACACAGACATTCCATCATCGTATCCAATATACATTACACATAGTATGATTATACTTATCAGAACTGGAGAATGTGAAGCGACTGCTGAAAGAGGTGCATGTTTCCTCCCAACCCACTCCTGACGGATTTACCATTGGCCACCCCTGAGCTAGACCATGATGCTCTGAGAGAGATTCTTTCTCCTTGCTCCACGAAAGTCAGGGATGAAGGTTACTCTCCTCCTCCCACAGGAACTTGGAAATTGATTTCCTCTACTCTGAGAAAGAAGGTCTGCGTGAGAACTTCCTCAGTCACTCGTCGGCCTCGTTTATCAGCTTGTAGCGAGACCCTTCCCAAGGATTCTTACAACCAAAACAAGCTCGCTTCTCAAATTTTCTCTCAACTCCATAGTCGAAGCATACTCACCTCTCATCTCTAAAGATTGTTTTCTCTTCTCTGCTTCCTTGCAGATCCATCTATGTCCCTCGAATTACCTCCTTTCTTGCCTTCCTTAGCAAGCTTACGTGGGTCTGAATCCCAATTCTTGGTTAGGCTTGGAAGCCTTATAGATGGGTACCCTGCCCCATCTCCTCATTAACTCTTGAATACGACCTTCCAACTGCCAGCCTGACTGGTAATTCATTTATGGGTTAGAGTACCATTGAGAAATTACACCCAGTAGGTACTGGTCTGGTGAGGGTCATCTCAACCATTCTTTGTTTCCCCTCACCATCTATCTCATATCATCCATGGTCTATCTTGACAAACTCTCCCCTTTCAACTGTTGTGCAACCCATATCCAATTTCTATTAATAACAAAAAATTCATACATTGACCCTTTTATATAAAGGTTCATCAAATCAAACATTCACACATATTTAGTTTTCCATAGTCTCTTGGCCAATTCATAGTTATATTTACAAACTGGGGGAAACACGGGTATTACAGGAAATCATGATCCATGGCCCTCTTGAAAGTTTCTCCAGTATTTTGTAATCCAAAAGGAATTCGAACATACACATATGTCTCCCATGGTGTTATGAATGTAGTTTTTAGTCTATCCTCCTTTGCAACGAGAAATTGATTGTAACATGAAAATCCATCTATTATAGACATGAGAGTTGAACCAGTTACTTGTTGTA
>JASDQU010218531.1:18075-30425 GCA_032191745.1 Picea mariana | reverse complement strand
GCAATGGGGTGGTTGTTTTAATGACCCCTTGCTTGCCTTATGGTAGGCTATGAGAGCCACTAAATCCACCAGTGTGACGACTACATTGTCCACAATAACTAAATGTGAATATACATTGTAATATGGCATACAATATGGTATACCATATTACAATGTAATATGGTAATACCATATTTCATGTAATTTTTTTTTTTAAACCTAAAGTCATCGTCGAAATATCGACGCAACTTCGTCGCAATTTGCCACGAATTTTCGTTGCATATACAACACGTGCGTCGTAAATCTGGTTTTGAGATATTGCACTCGTCGATATTACCACAGATTTTAGTCACAAGTTGCGACGGGATTTCATCGCACATTCAGTAGCTGCGTCGTAATTTATTGGCTTGGCATAACTTTTCATCTCAATTGTGACGAAGTTTCGTCGTAATTGCCACATTTCTTCGTTGTTATTGCGATGAAATTTCGTCCCAATTGCGACGATGCATAGAGTCAACCAATATTGAACTTGGTGACACATGGAGAGCTAATTTCGTCGATGTTTCCACGCACACCTGGATCATGGATATTGCAACAAAATTATTCCGACGAAAAAAAATCTCTGCTTTCGTGGAAATTGCGACGGATAAGTGTGGCAATATCAACGAAAAAACGTCGCAAATTTGGTCATATGTACTAGTGAAGGGTATCATGGATTTATTTTGCAAAGCAACTAGACTGGTTGTTCATATGAAAAAAATTATGATGACCTTATGGGGGATATGTTGGCTATGGAGCCTGATTATCTTTGTGATTCAGAGGTCTTGTTTCATCCATGTTTAGATCCCATTTCTTAATAGGGGGTGTAGGGGGGCTTTCCCCACCCACATCTGTATCCAGGGGGTATTGCGACAATATTTTAGAGCCCCTTCATCGACATGGGTTAATTTTGTATTCAATCTAAACCGTTCATCATTAGGTTGCAGATCTAACAATAGAAGTTATGTTAGGGTTTTTTTCCCTAGAAGGCAACCCTCTTTTATGTATGAGGGAATTGTATTGTGGCAGGGTAAATGAGAGTGAATATTATTTTTCTAAGAGAGGAGATTTTGAGAAAAGAAGATGAAGTTACAATGGGTGTGTTGTGGGTTGTATTGCTTCATTTGTTGGATAACAATAAAAGGAAGGACTGACAATTTCTTTGGTGGACATAGCCCACATTGGGTGAACCACATATATTTGTGTCTCTATTGTATTGTGTATCTTTTTTGTTTTATTTCCTCAAATGTTTTATATTATTGCTCTGCGATCCTCTTTTTTCTAACAGGATATCTGAGAAGGAAAAAAACTTTATTACTTAGCTTTTTCCCTATAATATAACTAATATAGAATAGGGTATGATGTATCTAGGTTTTTTTCAAAGAAAAATCAGTATAAAAAATGTGATTGGCAGTGGTTGATAACTAAAGTGGAGGAGAAAATAAGCACCTAGTCTAATAGATGGTTGTCTAGGGGAGGTCGTTTGGTTTTGGTAAAAGTAGTTCTAGAAGTGATTCCAGTCTACTTGAAATCACTTTCCTAGGTCCCAAAAGGTGTTCTAGAAACCATTAGAAAAATTTGCTACAAGTTTATCTGGTTTGGAGACCAAAAAAATAAAGGACTAGTGTTAGCCTCTTGAAAAAATTTGTCATTAGCAAAATCCATTAGAGGATGGGGCTTAAAAAATACCTTTATATTTTCAAATTATCTTGCTCCAAAAAATGTATGGAGCCTAATTCAAGGAACAAGTTTGTGGATTTAGATAGTAAGAGATAAGTATATAACCCATAATACACTGGAGGATTTGATCATAAATCCCCTCAAATAGAAAAATAACACCTCAATAATATGAAAAGTTGTTATCTATGATTTCCACTTGGTTGGAAACTCATTGATTTGGACAATTGGAAAACTGAATAAAGTGAAAATTGGCCTTGACTCTTGGGTAAGGAGAAAAGGCATGGATATACCTCCCCTTCAAATGATTCAGGACTTAAGGAATAAAGGTTAGTCTTAGACAAGTTGCAAATGTGACAAGGTCCACTAATTGACACTAGCAAGGGTTATTATGGGAAGAAATTGGGTTGGGGGCAGAATATGCAAAAGAATGGAAAAGATACATAGATCTATTGATAGGCAACAATGTTAAGTTCAAGGAAGAAGAGGATTAGTTGATTTGGTCTTTGAATCCAACTATAGCTTATGTTCCAAGATTAGGCTACAAAGCACTAACAGAAGAAGCAAGATAATACCAACATATATTGTGGTGGAAAATTATATGGAAATTAAAATCCCACTAAAAAAAATATTTTTATGTGGTTTAGATTACACAACAAGGCTCCCACATGGGATATTCTTCAAAAGAGGAATTTTGTAGGGCCAGGATGGTGCTACTATTATCACCGAGTAGAAGAATATATAGTTCATCTCATGATGGAATGTTCATACTCTAAGGAGGTATGAAAAGAGGTGGAAATATTAACTGGGATTAGGAATATTTGGGAAGGGGAAGTCTTGAAGAGGCCTTCAAAACTTGGTGTATCAAGAAGAAATTTTCCAAGACAAGAGAACTTCCACTTAACATAGTCTAAGAAATATGGGTTGCTAGAAATCAAAAGATGTTTGAAGATAAAGAGACTATTCCCCTCAAACATGATGTCCAATACTTAAATATTTAAATGCCTACCCAAAGGTGCGGGAAAAATCTAGCTCTCTTATACAAGGTAAAGTGGCTATAAATAAGGATATTCAGAGTTTTTTTTATGGTGCATCACAAGGGAGCCCTTCTAAGGGAGGTTCAAGAGGTCTACCATACTTATATCCAAATCATAGTATTTATTTTAAAGTGGGAATATGAACTAGCTTGATGATGTAATGGAAATTGAGTAGCCAACTCCAAAAATAGGAAACAGAACACTAGAAGAAGCGAAGAGTAGACATGTCTTTTGTTAGTTTTCATGTTTTGTAGGGTTATTATATTATCTGGATTGTTTTGTAGAATATATACCCCTCAAAAGTACTAGGACATTTTTCCTTTGGACATCATTAGGCTAGGTTGCTAGCACATAGATATCATAGAAATTTGATACAATTCAACACCTTGGAATAATTTTTGGCTATAATCTCTCCATAGATTTATTGTGGTGCTTTTCTTTTGTTAAAAAAAAAAATTATTTATTCTCATGGCTATGTGACGAATCAAATATGGCAATAAACTAAAGGGGAAAGGGAAATAGCAATCCCATGAATCAACTCAAGGAGAAAAAGATACCCCATACCTAAATGACAAATTCAAAATCAAAGAAAGTCACATTAACATGTAGTCACAAACATAGACTCTTATAAGTTTAATATAAATACTATATTAGAAAGATTTTTGATCAACTAATAATGTTAATTCACAACTAATTTGTTTATACCAAACATAAATTTATAAATTTATAACATAGACAAATGATCATAATATAAAAGAAAATAAGAATTATCAAACTGGTGATCTCAGTAAAGGATGAGAAACAAGAGTGTTTTCGACAAAAGAGGTTTAGAATGGGGCTTTGTGGTTCTGAGGAGTCGGGGGCTTTATGGCTTGCACCCTTTGGTCATGAGCTACTCCCTAACATGACCATAGGATAGATCCTTCACGCCCAAGTTTAACTTTTTTCTCAAAACCCTCTTGATCCCTTTCTAACGCCCTACTCTCCTGAAGAGGTTTTGGTTAGCTGGTGAACAGTCTTGGCACAAAGGTGTGGTTGGCTTGTAAAATCATAAAGGGTGATCCTATGGCTACTTATGAGGATGAGGTTGATTAGTCACCAGATTCGAGTGAGCTACTCCCTAGATGGGGACAGTTGATAGCCCACGAACTTCTGCTTGGTTACAACTGTCCACAGTGACCCCTCTGGGAACTCTACTGCCTTCTTCGTCTTCTGCGGTCCCTCAAAACGAATTCTTCTCATAGCTCTCTAGGGTAACATGCTTCTTCCCAGATTCAATTTCAGGTTCTTCTTTTTGGCTTGGAAGATAAACTTGGGACAATAGACTCTCAGCATAATTGGCTCCCATCTCCTCTAGCCACATTACTACCTCGCTCTCCAGCAACGCGCTCCCCTCACATGATTTCGAAGGTTCTTTCTCTTCTTCCCAATGTGACTTATTCTCTTCACCATCCCCATCAACAATCTCTTGGACATTCCCGAATTCTATGGTAACCTTGACGCCTAGAAAGGGGTTGGGGGAACTGGGGGTTCACCCCGAGACTTTGCCGAAAGTGATCTTTGAAGACCCGAGATTTGGGGTTGTGTAAGACCAAGTGTTGGGCTAGTACTTTTCTACATATTTCTACCTCCCCTATGTGAATCAAGACTTCTCCCTAGGTCATGCTCCCTCAGAGCCAGAGAGAGGTTTTGTCGCCACAAATATACACCCTTACAACCTCAAAGGTTGGGACTTCGGCCAAAGTGGGCCTTCGGGCCGAAGTGCTCCCTACGATTCAGATTCTGAAGCTCAGGCACCATAGGGACAAGAAGAAGTAAGCAGAACAAATGCCTAGGGTCATCCAAAGAAGACCCTAAATTCATCCTAGGTGAATGCCTTTCTATGGACGGGGTCTTTGTAATGGCAGAAAAAACACTAGTCAGGAAAGCCTATGGCCAACAATTCAATGAAAAAACCTTGAGAGCCTGGGTTGCATCAAACTAGGGCATGAATTCCATTTCTTCGTCGAGTATCTTCCGCCTCTCCAGAGGTTGGTTTATGATTACCAGGACTCCCTTCGCATCTTTGGTCAGAAAGTTGTTTTCAAGCTATTGGAAATATTCTGGGAGAGTACCTAACTGCAGATATGGGATTCTTAGACTTTGGTGAGATGGCAGTGGCTAGAATCCTGGTCTCTATAAACATTGGGGATGGGTTACAAGAATACCTCAACCTAAAATATTTGGGGCGTACAAGGGTTCAAATTCTAAATTATGAAGGTGTGCCCTTCCATTGCAGAAGATGCCAAGAATATGGCCACATTGTTATAGACTGCAAAAAATCTATTCGAGGGCATTCTAGACACCTTACACATGAAGCCAATAGGCCAGGCTGTGAGCTATAGGTAGCCACCGAGGGAAAATCCTCCTCTTCAGTGTCAAACTCGGTGGGGACCCATTCCCCCACCTTGAAATCTCTCCCGGTCTCCTCGACAGCTGAACAATTGGTGTCGACAGAGGATGCTTTTGCTCTTGTTCCGACATTTGGAGATTAAGCGCACCTAGATCGTAGTCAGGAGACAACACCTCAACATTTGATTGACAACTTCTTCGGTATGTAACTTTATTTTCCCTACCCTATAAATGGTATGCTAAATGCTTTCAATTTTCTTTTAAAAGACTGCATCCCTTCACCCCAGATCCTTCCCCTCACAAACATTGTCTCCTTAAAACCCCATTTCACCTCCTCCTCCCTCCCTTCACCTTCATTGGATGATTTCTCACCTCGGGCGACCTCTCCTCCTGACTCCCCAACCTCTTTTTCCTTTGATGAACCTTCCTCCAAGGGATCTGAGAACTCGATCATCCACAAAAGATCGATCTCTATCCCTACCTCAAACCCCAGAGGTCTTGGCCCTACTCTGAAACCACTAAAAACAAAAAAGGGCCAATGTAGGTCCTCCCATCTCTCCATAGCAAAATCCCATGCACTAATGGACATTTCTTCAGGCCAACAACAGTCTCTCCTTGGGGCTCTTAGAGCAACAAAATCCCTTGCAGGAGTTCCTCTGTGAAACTCCTCTCTTTTAATTGTAGGGGTTTAGCGATCCCCCACAAAAAATCCGCTTTGAAGAGTTTGGTAACTATGCACCAACCTAATGTTTCTCTCTTCCAAGAAACCCTAGTAGATGAAATTTCAACCACAAAATCACTCTCTACTCTCTTCTTGGGATGGGCTTTCTTTGGATTGAACACCTGAGGAAGATCGAGAGGTGTAGCCGTCGGTTGGTGCACCAGAAGTATAAATCTCTTGAACTCATGGGATTCCAACTCTTGTTTGGGGATTGTGGTAGAAGTAGAAGGACTTGGACTTGAGATCAAAATAATCAACTTGTATGGGCCACACACAGACAAGTCAAATTTCTCCCCACAAGGAGGAATTTAAGAGTTGGGGAGGCTCTTGTGGCCAAAAGAATAGAACAGTTCTTGATCACTGAATCGATGTCGATGATTCCTTTCCAATACCACCAATGGATTGGAAGTGAGGGGGAATCAGATCACTCCCTAGTCTGGTTTCCAGTTGAAGCCCCCCCAAAAAATATCTGACATCCCCCTTCAAATTCAACTCCACTTGGCTCAAGGAAGAAGGATTCCAAATGTTGGTAAAATCAAACTAGACCCCTTTACATGATACTATTGGAACTTCGACAACCATCTAATTCATGGATAATTTAAAAAAAATAAAAAAAATTGGCCATTCCCTGGGAAAAAACAAAACAAAAAGAAGAAGAGTGAGAAATCAAAAGCATTGAGGACTAGCTTGAGGTAATTTATCAAGACTGAATCTGGGTTCTCCTCAGAAGCTTCATAGGAAAATTTGAGGAACCTAGAGGGAAGATAAAGGAAAATAATGGCAAACCAATAAGCAACCTGGAGACTTAAAAGTAGGACAATTTGGTTAGCGAATGGGGATGAGACCACCAAATTATTCCATGCCTTTGCCAAAGGACGAAAAATTGCCAACACAATTTGGAGCCTAAAAGATCATGAGGACGAATCAGTCACCTCCTTTGAAGGGCTAGCAAATCTGGGAAAGAGACACTTCTAAACATTATTCAAAGAGGATGGAAGGGACAACATAACTGATATCTTAAAATGGACCTCTACTTTCCTATCTTTGTGGATGAGGAAGGGAACCGAGACCTATATGAAGAAGTCACTGAAGCCAAACTCAAAGACACCCTTCAAAGATTTCAAAAAGATAAAATCCCAGGCCCAGACAGATGGTCAATCGAATTTTATTTGGGCTTCTTTGATCTAATCGGAGGCGATATTCTCAAAGTCATAGAGGAATCTAGATTAAATGGAAGAATACATAGCCCACTAAACACCACCTTTATAGCCCTCATTCCCAAAGTGAATGATCCTCTCTCCTTTGATGATTTCAGACCCATCTCACTCTGTAACTACATCTACAAAATCATAGTCAAAGTTATAGCCCGTCGGATGAAGCCCCTCCTCTCATCATCTATGTCAAAAGAACAGTTTGGGTTCCTTGAATGTTGTGAAATCCATGAAGCAATAGGGATCGCTAAGGATGGAGTTCATAGCTTGAAGACCACAAAAGCCAAGGGCACCATCTTAAATATTGATTTCTCCAAAGACTTCGACAGGGTAAATCAGTCCTACATCCGACTCCTTCTCACTCACCTCGGGTTCGAGGTTACTTTCATTAAATGGATAATGGCCTCCATCACTTCAGTTTCTTTTGCAATTCTCATCAATGGAGTAGCCTCACCCTTCTTCACGTCTAAAAAAGGTCTATGCCAAGGCTGTCCTCTCTCCCCACTCCTCTTCCTCTTAGTGGCCAAGGGTCTGAGATGGGCCATAGAAAATGCGGTAAGAGTAGGGGATTTCCAAGGAACACATTTAATCGTTGGTCTGAAAATCACACATCTACTTTTTGTGGATGATGTCCTCATCTTCTGTAGTGGTCGAAAGTGGGATGCAGAAGTTCTAGCAAAAATTATCTCCCTTTTTTGCTCGGCTACAGGTATGCAAATAAACTTCCAAAAATTTGCTCTCCCATTCTTAGAAATGGAAAGAGAGGAAGAAGAAATATATCGAAGGCTCTTTCCTTTTACAATACAGGATTTCTCATAAGGCCTAAAATATGTAGGGTTTCACCTAAAAAAAAATAATTACCTCAAGGAGAATTGGAGGACAGACAGGGAGGATGAGCTAGTTTGGCAAAAGGATCCTTCAGGAATCTATACCCCAAAACTTGGATACATTGCCTTAAGTCTAGACCTTTTCCAACAAATTCCAAATTGGAGGCGAAGAGGACTTTGGAAGTTAAAATTCCCACAAAAAGCCAAAATCTTCCTTTGGGTGGCCCTAAATGAAAAAGTCCCAACCTGGGAAAACCTGAGAAAGAGGCAGTTCGAAGGACCTAGCATATGTCCCCTCTGTCACTTTGAAAATGAAACAACTATCACCTTCTCATCTCCTTCCCCTTTACAACGAGAGTTTGGACTTAAGCTTCAACAAGTATCGAACAAAACTATAATGGGGAGGTCCCAATTTGGAACAGGGATGGGAAGCTTGGATCTATGACCCTAGATTCAAAGATCTCAAAGATCTTCCCCTAATCATCAGATGGGGCATCTGGCTGGCTCGAAATATAGCAATCTTCCAAGACAAAACTCCCCTCCCTGAAAGAGTTGCATTACAAAGTGTCTCCATCCTATCACACTTCCCACAATAAAAAAAAGGTCTGACTATACAGCTGAATCAAACAGAGGCCATAGACAATACAAAGCCTTTGGCTTACTTCGATGGGGCCTCTCATAATCAAACCTACGGGGGTGGAATAGTAATCCATCAATCCAAAAACCATTCCTTTCATATAAAATTTGGGCTGGGACAGAGAACGAATAACTATGCTGAGCCACTGACTCTGAAACTACTACTCCCCTTTGCAAAAGAAAAAGAATTACTTCATATCCAAATCTTTGGTGACTCTATGAATGTCAACAGTTGGGCAAGAAAACTCTAGCAGTGCCACAACCTTTTCCTTCTCCCTATTTTGGAGGACATCCTTCGTTTACTAGAAGATTTTGACACAGTGATTATTTCCCATGTCTACAGGAACAGGAACATGGTAGCGAACACACTATCAAAAGCATGGCTTCCTCTAGCTCTAGGTCAGTGGCACATCACAGAATTCAAGGAAGACAAAATGCATGCCTTATACCACTGTCCTTTTATAGATGCATCGGATCTGCAACAGGAATGATTCTATTTCGTACCTATAAAAAAACCAATTGGATAAAGAATTTTGGACACAGGGAGTCCTTTTATCATTTGATCTTTTGCAAGCAACATTTATCAACATTTTCACCAGTCTGTAATTTAAGCACTTTGGTGGAACTAAATAGAAAACTTAGTTAATACAGACAGTTTACACCTTGTTCTGGGTGATGTAAATATTTGGCCATTATTTTTTATTTATAAAGCCTCTTTCAAGGCATCTTTTCTTGGCATAGTAAGGACCTACACTCTTTGTTTCATTATACACACAAGCGGTGTTGTGCTCATAGAAGTGCTACAAAATGTAAATTTGTAATTTTATCTTTTAGTATGAATACAATTATCCTCTTTCCCATGAAAAAAAAATTAAAAAAAAATACAATAAAAAAATAATAATAATAAAATAAAGTAAAATCAAATTATATATATAGTTCTTTATCATGGAAATCACTCAAAATAAAATAAAATAAAATAAAATTATATAGTTCTTTCCTAAATGCTACATATTTCATGTATAACTTTCTATTTAACTTTAAAAATTCAACATTTCATATAAATATAACATTTTTTACTAAATACTACATATCTTATGTATAACTTTCTATTTAACTTTAAAAATTCAACATTTCATGAACAACCCTAAGTTAGTCATGGCTTTTTTTTCAATGAATAGTTAATAAAAAACCAATCAAATCACACCATGTACTTTTAAAAATATTTTTAATAATACATATTTGTTAAGAATATCCATGACTTGAAAGGAAGAGATATTAGTTATATAAGTATCTCCATGACTTGAAAGGAAGAGATCTTAGTTATATAAATTTCATATAGCATTTTTACCCAGAAGTCTAAGTCCTAAGATTAAAGATCCCCAACTCCTTAGGCAATTGCAGATACTAAGTAACAACTTGTTGTCTGGAACAATACCACCCTCTTTAAATAAGTGCGTTGCTCTACAAAGATTGGATGTGGCTTAAGCAATTGCAAGCTCATGAGGGTTTTGATATTAAGTAACAACTTGTTGTCTGGAACAATACCGCCCTCTTTAAATAAGTGTGTTGCTCTACAAAGATTGGATGTGGCTGAGAATAAATTAAGTGGAAATCTAGAAATAGACTTTCCAATTTCTATAAATTTTATCTCTGCTTATTCTAATAGCTTCAAGGGGATTTTACCAGTGTCTTTGGCCAGTTGTACCCAACTTCAGTTGTTGGATTTTAGGAAAAATGAATTGACAGGTGAGTTTCCTGAGAAACTCACTTCTTTGAAAGAGTTAAGAGTTTTAAGCATTGGTTATAATAAATTTCATGGTAGTGTTTCTCAATGGATCACAAATTTCACCAAGTTGCAGGTGTTAGATTTTTCTAACAATAAATTTAGTGGAATGATACCTTCCAATCTTGAGAGACTTCAAGGATTTAGGATCAATGGTTCTTCTAATGTCAATCTTAACAAACTATATGAGGATGTGATGATTGTCATCAAGGGAAGTGAGTATACTTTGACATATGTGCTTGCTACAAACACAATATTGGATTTGTCTAGCAATAATCTTAACAGAGAAATACCTACAAGTATGGGAGCTCTAAGGAGCCTAAGATTGCTAAATTTATCTTGGAATCAATTTGAAGGCAAAATCCCTATATCTCTCAGTGAGATATCTACCTTGGAGTAGTTGGACTTAGCAAAAAATATTTTGAGTGGACGAATTTCACAAACCCTTTCTAAATTAACCATGTTGTCATCACTAAATATTTCGTTCAACAATCTTTGTGGGCCAATCCCAAAAGGAACACAATTTGACACTTTCGATGTAACTTCATTTCAAATGAAAAGATGCTTATGTGGTATGCCTTTAAAAGCATGCAAGATAAAGAGAAAGAAGAGGGAAAAAAATGTGGTAGGCACTACTAGTGAAGTGGGATGGGCAAGTCATCTAAAAGAAAAAATCTCATTCAGTGCATTGTGATTGGGAGTGGTCTTTGGATTCAACGGAGTTGTGGCTGTCATAGCCATGTGGGATAAAGCTAATCATTGGGTGGTTCCCCCTAAGACTTAGTGTAAGGTAGCTAGAAAGGTAGTGGGGGGGGCCAGAAGGCTCATAGTGATAATAGTGGAGGTCATTCAATGTAAGGTGGACTAGGTCCACTATATTATTAAATAAGGCCCACTATGGTAGTTAGATATAATAAATGGGTAATTAGATATAATAAATGCAAGAGGACTTCTTAGAAGGTTCTACTTCTAGAATATTCCTCCTCTAGAATGTTCTTAGGTGATGGTAGCACTATATAAAGGGGTTCAATCAATGTAATGAGATATAAAGAGAAGTATTGTATTTGGATTGGTAGCTCAATAGGAGGATGCCCCCTCGAAGAGGCAAGTGAACAGGAGAGGATCCCTTCCATAATAGGATCCATTGTATGGTATTGCCCTACCTCAAGGGTTTGATATAATAAAGTTGTGTTTTTCTATATTGTTCTTCTATATCAGTTGTGGTGCTTTTTTATTCCATATTTGGTTCTTAACAAGTGGTATCAGAGCACTTCCTTGGAAGACATTGTATGCAAATATTTTTTATTTTTGCAGATTTTTTTTCGGAGAAAAAAAAGAGGGCCGCGACATTCCAGAATTTTTTGGTATATTTCTATGCAAAATTTGCAGAAATAGGTTGTATATATGAGTTCCTCTCAGAAAAACACCCAAGTTGAAAAAACAAATCGTTCGAAACAGATTCCGGAAGGTCAAGATATTGAAGTTTTAAAATCTGCAAATTTTCAGGGTTTTTTTCGCGTATGGCGGCGCGATTTGTTTTTATTTCTATAGCAGCTAGAGGCTGAATTTTCTCAAACAAATTACAGATCTGAGTTCCTCTCATAATTTCACCCAATTTCAAAAAAAATATCAGCCGAAACAGAGTCCAGTAAGTGAAGTTGTGAGCATTTTAAATTCAACGGTTTTTTATGGTTTTTTCAGAAAAAACCGCGATTTTCTGTTGTAACTTATTGTTCTATTTTTTGGGGTTTTTTCGTGATGGTTGTAGGACCGAAGGGTTCATAGGGCGCTCAGATGGCTATTTCTTCTCAAAACCTCAAATAAATTCTTGAAGCATTCAAATCTCAATTGTATAACATATTGTGTGACACATTGCATGACAAATTTCATGACCTTGCAGATGGACTCAATAATAGTTTTCGTAGTTCACTAGATAGCATGCATGGGAGATTTCTTATGGCATACATCAGGGATGAATATAATCAAGAAATATATGCTTGATATGATTTTGAGGACGATTGTGATGATTGGTATATGGATAGTTGTCAT